>MU745333.1:33583-66295 GCA_026770625.1 Nicotiana glauca
TTTTGTAATTTTCTTCTAGATATTTTGTGGTCAATTAATTTAGCAATGCCTGCGACACGTATTTTGTATTTTAGTTAGTTCTAGCAAATAAACACATATACAGGATGCTAAAGAAAGATAACACACAATCCATTCAACTGTGATAACAAAACTATTTTATTTTATAATTTTTGGGAGTAATTGTCGTGAGAGCAAAAATCACGTGCTCACAAGGATGTATGCTCATCCCCATCCAATGGCCTAAGTTCGGTGGTCTTAGGCAGACCTACCAGGAAAAGGAAAAAGTGAGCATTATGTAAGTTTGGGGCGTAGAAATAACTATTTAGGAAAAACCCTTACCATGAGAATGGGCTTCCCATTTGCCCTTCAAAAGTTTGCGCCACGTGCGCTTGGAGTATGGCATCTGCATGCAGATCCCTTTGATCCACTCCTTGAGCTGGGAGATCGCACTAGGAACCCTGGAAACAACTGCACGACCATAAATACTGGCAATCAGAGAATAAATAAAGGGAAATTGACACTTAAGGAAAGAATACACTTACAAGATGCGTGCCACTTCTTGAGAAATGGTAGGAAATCGGGAAGGATCATGTCTTCAATTTTTACCCGAAGAAAATACCCCTACCAACCTCGGCCTCAATCCTTGTTGATGCTCGAGAAAAGGGCCTTGCTCGCTCGGCGAACAATCTTGATTAGTCCCCCCCAAATAAAATAAAATTCGGGGAGTGTACCGATGGAGTAGGTGGTCGAGGGTGAACTGAGGAGGTTCGTTGTTGTTCACAAAATGGCGTAAGAGTATCACGATCCTCCAGAGGGACGGGTGGATTTGCCCAAGACACACCTCGTACCTCTTACAAAAGGCTAGGATTATTGGATCTGCCGGGCCCAGCATAAAGGGGTAAGTGTGTACACTTAAATACCCTTCCATGTAGATAGTAATATCATCATTAGGCTAGGGGACGACCATATCTTTGACTTCCCATTTACAGTCCTCTCGACTATGGGAAGGATATCTTTAGTAACGGAGCATATGTGTCTCCATGCTATCTCGCCTCAGTCTTGTTTGACGGGGGCCTTCTCAACTTTGAAATCGTCCCCGATAGAGCAACCCCCAGGTATAAAGCTCTTCAAAGGAGGCTCAGGAGCCACCTCGGGATGATTGCCTTGATGCTCGTGGTCGGGTGGGAAAGGGGGCCGCTTGTTGTGGTATAGATATGGAAGTTTTGGCCATCGTGAATTTGGGAAATATATGAAGATTGAAAGAAGGCATATGAAGGTTTGAAGGTTAGAGATGAAGATATGAAGTTCTGGGTTGGATCAAAAAAAAATGTGAAGGTTTGAAGGTTAGAGATGAAGATATGAAGGTTCAAAAAGTGAGATATAAAGATTTGAAAAAGTTGAAAGCCGTTAGTAAGCTCGAAGGTAAAATCTAGGATCAGAAAGTAGAAGTGAAAAGAGTTGAAGCCTTTATAGGGGAGAATGCAATCAATGCACGACGTTTCACATTCGAAGACAGCAAGCCGATGACTGACACGTGTCCGTCAGAACGATGCAACTGATGGTACCTTCTCGACTTATTCATCATTTGTTACAACGTACGAGGGAAGAAATCAGGGCTTACCTATTTGTTTCCCATCGATCCGGCGAACCGGCTCTCCGAAAAATGAGGGGACTACCTGTATACGGGAAATATTGGGGGTAATGCATACCCGATTTCCCGGTGAAGAAAACGGAAAGGGGGCACAAGCGTACGAGGATGAAAGCGAGGTTGGAAGCCTTTTGTATCGATACCCACGAAAGATAAACAATGGGCTCATCACCCGGCGTGGTAAGGTAACGCTCTACGGACCCGAAACGAGCTCTTGGATCTCGGAGATGTGGAAAACGGTTACATACGGTTAACAGAGGGCCATGATATCCGTACCTAATCGGATATCACGGAGCAAATCTCGTCCTATGTCGGTTATATATCAGTAATTAGCGAGAAAGGGAGATTTTTACCTTTTTTAAACTTGTACTAGGGATAAAACTCTCTTACTATATAAATGGGAAGTATTTCTTTGATAAAACACATTATAACATGCAAAACCAAGGCAACACAATCTCATTTTTCTGGTCTCTAGCTATAGAAAAGCTATTACTTTACTGTTCATTCTTCATTCACTATTGGCTTCGAACTGAGGTACGAACGACGGCGAACTACTGTTCAACCTAAGTTCAAGCTGGGCCTTAACATAATGATTGATCTGATTATTCATTTCGTCTTTAATTTGTTTGTCTAGTATTTTTTATTATTTGTGTTGAATTTATCCATGTATCCTTAAAACAACGTACAAATTTAATTGTTATCCGTTTTAAGGGTAAACAAATTGTTTTCTTCTCATCACCATATATCAGAAAATAATTTTCTCACAGAAAATTGGGTGGTAAGATTATGGCTCTACTGTTTATGTTCAACTCTTTCCATCATATTTAATTATGTATTTTAATTCTGCCGGGGACTCTAATTTACCTATATTTCTAATGGGTGCGAACAAATTCCTTCCCGTAAGTTCTAACTAACCCCACAAAACAATTGGAGAAGTTGCCGACTAAGACTTTTGACCTACTAATATAAGGGCACCCACTGAAAAACGCAAATACAAAAAAGGATAACAATCGAGGTTTTAACGATGGCAAACAAGAAATATATTTGACATAACTTTAATTTTTGTAGATGAAAAAAAATAAGTACATATAATCGTACATACAATGTGATCAAATTAGTAATTTAAAAATAAGACATGATTTATAATAAATATATTTTAACTTACAGTGTAAATATTTTTATATTGTCAGCATATTACTCGGTAATAATGTTTTCCTGTCCTTTTATATTTAAAGTTGTATTTTATATTCTGTGACATCCTCAACCATTAGATTTTCATAAGATATAATGATAATTACGTGAAAGCTCTGTTCTTCATGCTATGCACGAGAAACATGTAGATTTTGGCGTGCATGAACATGTAATATTTATATTGAATATTACTCAAGTGGGATTTGATCGAGTGCACATTATGTCTTTTTTTTTTCCTCTTCCTATAATGAATAGCATAACACAAATGCGGATCATTCCGGAGTTAAATTTGATGAGTTTAAAATTTTAATAATCATCACGTATATACCTATGCTTAATTTATATCAAAAATATTGGGTTCAATTGAACTCGTTGACTGCATGCTCCATCCGCCACTAAGCAGATGATAAGTATTGAAAAGTTGTGCGACTCTATTGCATGTCCTAGGACCTATAGGATGACTTGGTTCGAATTTTAATTAGATGTTAACGTTTCATGCTCCTTTTCTTCATTTGGTTGATCTCCTAATGGTTATTAGGTTCAAGACCTAAGGATAATGGACGATTTATGAAAAATAATGATGATTTTATTCGAATATTATATTCAATTACCAGAAGTTAATGATCATTTCTGAAATCAGGTGTTGCATGGGATCCGATTATTTAATTTGCCTGTCTTAATGTTATCGTATAGCTATTTGTTCATTACACACTTTGAGGAAGTTGAGTTTTCTTATTTTTGGGATGTGAATCAATCTAGATGCTACTCCAACGTACAAGAAATTAAATGGTTTAGTTTCACTGAAAAATAGAAAATGGGCGAACACATGAATACAACAATAAGTAATTATATCTCAATCTCAAATTTATTGGATTGAATATATGAATCTTCTTTGTCCTAATAACTTAGTTACGTATGTAATTTCAAAATATTATAACAATGGCATTCAGAAGTCTAAGTGGAAATTGATTCTATGGTACTCATCAAATACATTTTGTGCACAAAACGTACGATCGAGAGATGCTAATTTCCAAAAAAAGAAAAGAAAAGAAAAGAAAAAAAGAGATGCTAATTTCCTATTATTTAGGTGTATGACGGTTGAAGTGATACATACATATAACTAAAAAATCTTACTTAGGTGTGTTTGATAAGAAGAAAAATATCTTCCACGAAAAATTGTTTTGGAAAATAAGTGATTTTCCTACATATATTCTTGTGTTCATAAGTGACAAGTATTATCCAAAAGCATTTATATATAATTTAGGCAATAAGGCGGTGGGGTGGTGGGGGCAGGATGGGGGATTGGGGTGACGGGCAGATGGGGTTGGGGCCATGGTGAGGTTGTTTGACCAAAAAATATGGAAACCTTTTTTATTAAATTAATTAAAGAAAGTGAGAGGTAAATCTCAGCCAAGTATAATAAACTCTAGATTGAAAGATGCAAGGGATGAGCAAGATGAATAACGTTTCTTCATATTATGAAATCAAATGATTAAGCGTAAATATGATAACGTTGAATGTGGAAAGATATTACAATGGATGCTATTGGCCAGAAGTAAAAAATGGTATCTCCGTCTCTACAAAGTCTTCTCTCTCTATTTATAAGGGACAATCTCCTCTTGGACCCTAAAAGATATAACATAAAGAATATTCGAAAGTATATTATTTCGACTGTCTCATGTTGCACCTATACTATTGCAAATGTCGTGCATTTTCTAGCCGCTGTCAGTTGTCGCCTTTTTCAACGACCAAAGGACGCTATGTCGTAAGGGTCTGGTCCCTTGTCGTATTCGTCAGTGGCCGTGGTCGTCCAAATTTTGACCTATACAGTTAGTCCCTCCACTTGTTGAGGTTGCAACTTGATGCGTCCTCGATAAGCAGACATCACCCACATCTGCGGAGAAATTTGGCTTACGAATCGTGATGGTTTGACCAACAACAGAAGGTTAGCGTGCTCAACGATATCCTGGGTGGTGTATCTCATTGGGAAATGACGTCACGTCCACATGAGTCATCATTATGCGTATTTTCGAGACATAGGTTGATGGTTTGTCTCTTTAATTTTGGTGCCATTTGCAGCCTTCCGCTTCGATCCTGGCGCCATCCAATCCTATAAATAGGTGGCGAGTTAGTTTTTTGGAAAACTCTTGGCCATTTCTTCTTTGGTTATTCCTTCTCTTCCCTTCCGCTTTTGCTCTAGCGATTCTTTTTGCTTTCTTTCTATTCGCCGTTCTTAGCTTTTTTTGTTCTGTCAACACATCTCCCGCCATACATATGCCGAGAACATATCGATCTCGTGAGGGAATTTCTAATGCCACCCCGCTTTCCATAGCGCCCCCCTTCGGAGGTGAGGACATGACGGTGGAGGAAGGGGATAGTTGTCCCACTGTGGAAGAGTTACTGTCGAGACACCCCATGTCTCGAAGTGACTTTTATAAAGAACCTCCTCCCACTCTCGCTTCAGTAATATCTGAAACTGAGAAGGTCCATATCAATGCCCTCCGCGCTAAATACAACATTTCCTCTGATATTGAGACAGTTCCAGTGGGAAGGGACTTCGTGGAAGTCCATATACTGGGGTACTGTGATTTTTGTGAATACCCCTTTGTGATTGGTTATTCCTTCCCCCTTCTCCCATTAGCAGAAGAATTCTGTCGATTCTATCAGGTTTGCCCAGCGCAGCTTTCCCCGTAAACGTACAAAAATACTTCTAGTGTTTACAAAATATGTGGAGTTGGCAGGATGCAAAGTTACCGTTCACCACCTCCTACACTTGTTTTCTCCTAGCTTTCAGAGGGGTACAATGATGCATCTAAGGCACCGTGGGAAAAAAGGGCTGGTGGTCGGAACTGACGACCGAGCGAGTCGCAAATTTTGGCATAATTACTTCTTCATTAGAATCGAACACATTGTGTCTGATCCTGCCATATTCCCGGAATGGTGGAATGAGAATCATATGTGTTGCAACTTGTTTATTCTCTCTCTCTCTCTCTTTCCAACTTAGCGTTTACTTGCAGCTCCCTTTTGCAGCTATGAGGCGTTGATAAGTTAGGATTTTACCATGTTTATACCCCTACTTGCTATTGCTTTGGTTACAAATTGCTACAAAATAGTCCCAAAATGCTTACAAGTTGTGTTTGATTGCAGGTTTGAGCGACAAAGTGACAAACGTCAAAGATCGGCTCAAAACGGAGTGAAACCTGCTCAAGTGTCGAAGACTAAGTGAAATGAGGAAAAGAGGGCCTAGTGCGGACCGCGCAAGGGTGAATGCGGCCGTACTAGGAGATTCGGAGACTTTGCATTCTCATGCTGGAAGCAGCGCGGGCGCGGTACTGGAAACGTGGTCCGCGGTCAGGCTTCGCGGCCGCGCTACACTGTTATGCGGTCCGCACACATGAGGTTCAGAGACTAGAAATTTGTAGATTAAATCCACGTGGATGCAATACACTTTTGCGCGGTCCGCGCGAAAGAGATTCAGAGAGCTAAGGTTTTGGCCATTTCAAGACAATGCGCTCCACGTTCATTTATGTGCGTCCGCGCCAATGCCCACAGCACCGCGGTGCATTCTCTCGCAGTCTGCGGTCCCCAACTTCAGAGAAGCTGAAAGCATGAGTCCAAGAGGCAGCGCGACCGCGATACGCAGTCCGCACTGACCCCGCAAGGGTATTTTGTCCAGTTTTTCCAGCCTAGTATAAATAGAACATTTTATCATTTTTAGGGTAGTTTTTATGCTCTAAACGCAGGTAAGCTCGTGAGACCGAATATTGTAGCTATTTTTGGCACTTTTTCTCTTTATTATTGAAGATTCTACTTAGTAATTAATTAATATATTTAGTTCCTCATCTTTTTCTTCTGTTTCTTCTTTAATTATGTGTAGCTAAACCCATTAGCTAGGGTTATGGCTAAACCCATTAGCTAGGGTTGTGGCTCAACCCTAGTGTGGGTAGTTGATGGGTGTTGCCATCTGAGGTTAGATTGATATTGGAAGTTTGTTATTTGGGTTGATTTTTTGTTTCAATTTCGAATTTGTGGTTGCAAACATAGATTCAAGCTTAGTGGGCTCAACTCTTCTTGAGAAAGAGAGTCCATGACCCCAAAATTGACCCAACAAGGAATTGGGATGGACTCATGAGAAATGGTAGTCTCAATTAATGGGTTAAACCTCGAGAGAGTAATCACCCTACTTGAACTCTAGTTGCTTGGTCTAATTGGCCTACCCAATTGGTCTCGAGAGAGCCAGTTGGGCAAAATCATTCTCTCTACCGAGAGGTGTGAGAATGGGTATAATTGTGCAACGGTTATAGCATAAACCCCAAATATATTAATCTAGCCTTAGTAACTTCTACCCATTGACTAACCACCTAGGTAGTTCCACGACCCTAGTGCCTTTCTCAACATTAAATACAACTTAGTAATATTCTCATAGCATAATTTAGTTTTAATCATTAGTTTTATAATAGTAGCTATAAAAACAAAGAAAACCAAAAATGTTTGAAGTGACATTAGAAGCACAACTGCATCCCTAGGCTAGAGAGACAATACAAATCCACTACTAGCTTTCTGTGGAAATTCGATCCCGAACCACTATTCGGGTAAAAGCTATTACAACCTGCTCTTCCTACCTTGGTGTAGCGTTGAGTCGGAAGAGATCACTTTTTGGCGCCGTTGCCGGGAAGCTTACGGTGTTGACTATCTGTTTAGCTAGTTTTGTGTTTTGCTTCTCTTTCCTTCTTGTTTACTAATTTTGTTTGTGTCGATCAATCAGGTACAAATGGCTCTCAATGCAAATGAACCTCTTGGCAATGCCATGGCGGGGGAGGAGGTTGAAGATATTGATCAAGATGAGCTTCCAATACCTCAAGCCCCACGTAGAGGCCGTCAAGCCAATACAAATGACAAAAACAATATTCCAAACCCTCCTCCGCCACCGCCAAGAGTGGCTTCAATAGTCCTCCCGAATCAAGGATATGCGAGTGCTATCATTCCTTCCTGAATCAAGAACCAACGGAACCTTTGCATGAGATATGGGAAATATATAGAACAATTGTGAAGGCGTGCCCTAATAACGACATGACCGAGGCAATGATACAACAAACTTTTTATCGGTGCATCAACATCGCGAATCAGTGCATTGTGAACCAATTAGCCGGAGGGAAATGCATGAAACTTTCTTACCAAGAGGCATGTGATGTACTTGATGAAATGGACGACACCTCTTCGGCATGGCAAAGTCGAGCAAATGTGCCCCAAGGTGACCCCATGGTCATCCATTTGCAAAAGGAATTGCATGATCATGGCCTAGCTATTGCCGAGCTTATAATAACTATGAATCAATTGACGAAGGAGCAATTGCAACAAGTCCAAAACCCACGCCAAGTCAATGCAATGGAAGGTATTTCTATGTTGAAAAGGAGGCAAAGAGGGCAACAACAACCTCAAGGTAATTGTAAGCAATTTGACAACAACAATGATGGTGGTGGTTATTCGAATGAATGCTATGATGAGCAAAGAGAAGAATGTCAATATGTCAATAACTACCAAGAGAATAGAGGAAATTAAGAGAATCAACAATGGCGTCCCCAAGGAAATTAGGGCAATCAACAAGGCGGCAGTAATTGGAACAATAACAACCAACAACAAAGCGGTGGAAATTGGAACAACAATAATCAAAACAACAATTGGGGTAACCAAGGTAACATCAAGGAAATTGGAACAGGAACAATAATAATTGGAGCAACAACAACAACAATCAAGGAGGGTGGAATAATAACTGAAATCAAGGCAACCGGGGGCATGGTTTTCAAAGGCCCCCCATGTACCAACAACTAAACAATCCACCTCCATTTCAATCTCAAGGGTCTAGTTCTTTAGGTAGTGATATGGGGAGAATAGAAATGATGTTCGAACAAATGATGAAGAAGAACCAAGACTCCGATGCTCAATTGCCTTCTCATAACACCTATATTCAGAATTTGGAGGTGCAACTTGGACAAATCTCTTAATCATTGAATACTCGACCTAAGAGTGCTCTACCAAGTGATACGGTAGTGAACCTGAAGGGAGGTAACAATCATGTGATGGCGGTTACAACAAGAAGCGGAAGAGGCAGTGATGTGCATGCCATGAATGAAAATCAAGTTGTGAATGACGAAGTTGAGTCACATGATGATAAGGTGCCTTTGAATGTTGAAGATGTGGTTGAACTAAATGTGACTTATGATGTGCGGATTGATATTGATGATGAGGCCGGGGTAGAGACTCAAGATGTCGTGAACCTGTCTAGGGAACACGTTATTGATATGCCCGAGCCGGTGGTGCCCAAGGCCAAGGCACCCTTGCCTAGGCCACCTCCACCTTACCCTCAACGGTTCGCTAAGCAAAAAGGTGACAATAAATTCAAAAAGTTCATCGAAATGATGAAGAGTCTTACTATCAATGTGCCGTTGGTGGAGGCACTTGAACAAATGCCGGGGTACGCAAAGTTTATGAAGTATTTGGTAACTAAGAAGAGGTCGATGGAGTGTGAAACAATTAAAATGACGCATCAAGTGAGTTCTATAGTGAATTCTATGGCCCCGAAACTTGAAGACCCCGGAGCGTTTACTATCCCTTGCACTATCGGTAGTGCGGATTTTGCCAAAGCCCTTTGTGACTTAGGGGATAGCATTAACTTGATACCTTATTCGGTTTTCAAGACCTTGAGAATCAGGCAACCTAGGCCAGCCTCTATGAGACTTCAAATGGCGGATCGATCGATGAAGCGACCCTTGGGCATAATTGATGATGTTCTTGTTCGTGTTGATAAATTCATATTACCGGCCGACTTTGTAATATTGGATTGTGAGGTGGACTTTGAAGTGCCGAGTATTCTTGGAAGATCTGTCCTAGCTATGGGGAAGGCATTGGTTGATGTTAAAGCGACCAAGTTGACATTCCGAGTGGGAGATGAGAAGGTGGTATTCCATGTGTGCAAATCAATGAGGCAACCCAATAGCATGGAGGTGTGTTCACTTGTGGACATTGTCACAGCTGTGATAGTGGATGACACAAGTTCCATGATAAATGTTGAAGATCCTCTTGAGGTCGTGCTTCTTAATATGGATGTCAATGATGATGCTAGTCGAGTGGAGTGCGTGAATGCATTTGGTATGGGTTCATATTCATATGATCCTAGAAAGTTATATTTGGATCTTGAAAACTGCAAAACTCCACCAACCAAGCCATCGATTGAGGAGCCACCTGTGTTGGAGTTGAAGCCACTTCCTCCACACCTCAGGTATGAATTTTTGGGCTATAATTCAACTCTTCCAGTTATTCTTTCTTCTTGCCTTACTAACTTGCAGGTTGAGGCCACTTTGGAGGTGCTTAAAAAGCAAAAAAAGGGCAATAAGATGGACTCTGGTGGACAAATGGGGGATAAGCCCCGCATTTTGCATGCATAAAATCATCTTGGAGGAGGATACAAGGATTTCACTTGAACATCAAAGAAGACTAAATGAGGCGATGCAAGAAGTGGTAAAGAAAGAGGTTATCAAGTGGCTTGACGTCGGTGTGGTTTATCCAATCTCCGATAGCTCATGGACCTCTCCGGTCCAATGTGTGCCAAAGAAAGGAGGGATAACGGTAGTGACCAATGCCAACAACGAGCTTATTCCAACTCGGATGGTTACGGGTTGGAGAGTTTGTATGGATTACAGGAAGCTTAACAAGGTGACAAGAAAAGATCATTTTCCATTACCATTCCTTGACCAAATGCTCGATTGTTTTGCGGGCAGGGTTTTTTATTGTTTTCTAGATGGTTACTCGGGGTACAATCAAATTCTAATTGCCCCGAAGGACCAAGAGAAGATGACCTTTACATGTTCTTATGGCACGTTCGCTTTCTCGAGAATTCCATTTAGACTATGTAATCCGGCGACCTTCCAACGTTGCATGATGGCTATTTTCACCGACATAGTGGAGGATATCTTGGAGGACTTCATGGATGATTACAGTGTGGTTGGGGATTCATTTGAGGAATGCTTGGTAAATTTGGATTGGGTCTTGGCTCGATGTGAAGAAACTAACCTCGTTCTCAATTGGGGAAAATGCCATTTTACGGTAGAAGAATGTATAGAGTTAGGTCACAAGATCTCGAAGTGAGGAATTGAAGTTGATAAGGCTAAGATCAAGGTCATTTCGAGGCTTTCTCCCCCTAATTCTGTCAAAGGGGTAAGGAGTTTTCTTGGGCATGCCGGGTTCTACCGGCGGTTAATCAAAGATTACTCGAAGGTTGTGAATCCACTTTGCAAGTTGCTAGAGAAAGATGGCAAGTTTCTTTTTGATGAAAAATGCATGGAGGCCTTTGAACTTTTAAAGCACAAGTTGACCTCAACTCCTATCATCACCGCACCTAATTGGAGTTTTCCCTTTGAACTAATGTGTGATGTAAGTGACGTTATGGTAGGGGAGATGTTAGGTCAACGAATTAGTAAAATGTTCCATCCCGTGTACTATGCAAGCAAGACTATGCATGAAGCTCAACGGAATTACACGGTGACGGAGAAGGAATTGTTGGCAATTGTATTTGCCATGGAAAAATTTTGGCCTTATATTATGGGGGCTAAGGTGATTGTGCACCCGGACCATGCCGCTCTTAGGTATTTGATGTCAAAGAAGAATTCCAAGGCAAGATTGATGATATGGGTGCTACTCATTCAAGAATTCGACTTAGAAATAGTGGGCCGGAAGGGAAGTGAAAATCAAGTTGCGGACCATTTTTCCTGGTTGGAGGAAGAAGGGAGACCAAGTGACGGCCTTGAAATAAATGATGCATTCCCCGATGAGCAACTTCTTTCCATGTCTAGGTGTGATATTCCATGATTCGCGGACATCACCAACTTCATTTTGACCGAAATTGTCCCGTGTGAGCTCTCTTCCAACCAAACGAAGAAACTCAAACGGGATAGTTTGGATTTTAATTGGGATGAGCCGTACTTGTTTAAAATTTGCACGGATGGTGTGATAAGAAGATGTGTCCCGGATGGTGAACAATGGAGCATATTTGAGCCTTGTCACTCCTCTCCCTATGGTGGACATCATGGAGGGGTGAGGACTCCTTCAAAGGTTTTGAGTTGTAGTTTCTATTGGCCGACTTTATTTAAGGATGCTAGTGATTTGGTAAAGAGATGTGATGCATGCCAAAGAGCCGGCGGAATTTCAAAAAGGGATGAGATGCCACTCAATACGATTCTCGAGGTGGATATTTTTTAAGTTTGGGCCATCGATTTCATGGGTCCTTTCGTGAGCTCTTGTGGGAACACCTATATTCTTGTAGTGGTGGACTATGTCTCAAAGTGGGTTGAAGCCATGGCTTTACCTAACAATGAAGCCCAGAGTGTTGTGGCATTTTTGAAAAAGAGTATCTTTACAAGGTTTGGCACCCCTCATGCTATCATTAATGATGGGGGGTCCTACTTTTGCAACAAGGCTTTCGACTCATTGCTTGCTAAGTATGGAGTAAATCACAAAGTGACCACCCCTATCATTCTCAAGCTAGTGGTCAAGTGGAAGTCTCCAATCGAGAAATAAAGAGTATCTTGTCCATGACGGTAAATGCTAATAGGACCGATTGGTCGAAGAAATTCGATGATGCTCTGTGGTCCTATCGGATGGCTTACAAGACCCAATTGGTATGTCTCCATACCGGTTGGTGTTTGGTAAAGCTTGCCATCTTCCTATGGAATTGGAGCACAAGGCTATGTGGGCCTTGAGGAAGTTGAACTTGGAATGGGATGTGGCGGCGTATCTCCGTGTTGAGCAACTAAATGAGCTTGATGAGTTTAGATTTCATGCCTACTCCAGCTCGTCCTTATATAACGACAAGATGAAGTATCTTCATGACAAATATGCTCGGGGAAAGGAATTCAAGGTTGGTGATATAGTTCTTCTTTTTAACTCCCGGTTTAGGTCATTTCCGGGAAAGCTCAAGTGTATGTGTGACTCCTTTTGGTGCTCTTGATCTCAAGAACAAGAATGGTGAAATTTTTCGGGTCAATGGGCATCGTGTCAAGCATTATTGGGGAAGGTTGATGATAGCCACGTGGTGGCACTCATTCATTTGAAGTGATGTGATGGTAACCTGCGTCGTGCCGCGACATTAAATCAGGCGCTTCTTTGTAGGCAACCTATGTCTTGTTCTTTCTCTTTGATTTTCTTTGTAGCCTAGGATTTTTGCACTAATTGTTTTTGACATGTTGCAGGGATTGTGTTGAAGCATTGCAAAACAAAAGGAAAGAAATTGCAGTCTCTAAAGTTTGTCAGTGCGGCCGCGGTGTATTTTTGCGCGGTCCGCGTTGGCATGAGCCAAGTTGAATAGTCTCTGAAGTTTGCTAGTGCATCCGCGGTGCATTTTTGCACGGTCCGCGCTGGCAAGTCAAAAGTATGGTGCTCTCTAAAGTTTTCCACGCGGCCGCGGTGACGTTTGTGTGGCCCGCGTGGTCTACTTAGTGCAAGATTAGAATGATCAAACCCAGTGCGGTTCACGGTCACTTTTGCATGGCCGCACTGGTAGGTGAGTACGGGTCCCACTGGGTGTCTATAAAAGAGACCAAGGGTTTCATTTTACCCTTTTCGCACTTTGGCACCCCAGAACCCCAATTTTACTGTTCATCATTTTTGGAGCCCGTTCTTCTTGCGTGATTGGATTAATTGCACTCATTCTTCATCAATCTGGTATCATCTCATGCACTCATGATTAACTAATTTCTTAGTTTTCATCTCAATTTTTGCCTAATAGTGTAACTTCTCTTTTTCTTCTCATTTTTCTTTGAATTACTAGTTTAGGTTAGATTCCTTGCTCGTTTTTGTGTTCTGAACATGCTTAAGGATTGGGTAACTGAGTAGGGATAAGTAGGAGTTATAATTTTAACAAAAATGAACGTAAACATGAAACCCTAACTTAGTTCCCTAACCCTAGCTCAACACGGACCGCGGTAGCTTTTGCGCGACCGCGCTGCCCTGTCACGGTCCACGTTGCATTTCAGTGCGGACTGCAGAGTTCTTTTGTTGTATGTTTAATGTTCCCAGTGCGGACGCATTGCACTTTTGCGCGGTCCACACTGGCCCACCGCGGCCACGTACCTATTTTGTGTGGTCCGCGGTGGGAGATTCAGAGAGAATGTTTTGGGGACCTTTGCCCATCGTGGACCGCTGTCACTTTTGTGCGGTACGCAGTGATATGTACTGCAACTTGTTCTGCCACTGTGTTCTGCACTTGTGTCCTCAACCTATTTCATTCACCTGTTTCACTGCATGTGCTTAAACTAACAATGTTAGATACTTATTTTTGCAGATAATGGTTCGATAAAAGGGCGGCAAACAATCACAACAACCCGGGAGAGGTGGTTCCTCCCGAAGGGGTAAAGGCAAAAGAATAGCCAAACTCACTCCCTAGGCTCGGGAGAACATATAAAAGACCTAAAAATTGATAAAAGTTGCTGATAAGGCTGCTTCTCATTCGTCGGGGAGTGAGTATGTGCCCTCCAAAAGCATCTCCTCAGATTCAATCCCAACTCACATAACCGAGTCCCTCCACCTAGTTGATACCCCTCCACTATCACCTACCTCCAAAAGACCAGTGAATGTAGTCTCAGATTCTTTTGAAAAGTCCGCAAACGGTAGTGGGAAATACTCCACTCCGCCACAGCTTCATTATCTGGGGAGAGTACAAGCAAAGATGAGGGAGGGAGCCTCAGATTGCGGGTATTGAAAGAACTAGAAAACCTGAAGTTTAGGAAGATTGATTTGTCAGTCAAGTGGCATTTCACAAGTTTAGGGAGTGGTGGCCGGTGAGGAAGTTGATACCAGAGAGAAATTTTATTGACACTGACCTTTTACCCCATAACCCGAATGTGCAAAGGGAGCTCTGAACTAGACAAGGCTGGGAGTTTTTCTCGGAGAAGTGCATAGATGCAAATGAGCACATGGTTAAGGAATTTTACTCTAACGTGACTCACATTGTCAAGGATACTAAGGCGGCCAAAGTGAGAGACAAAGTAGTGTTGTTTGATGGCAACTCCTTGAATGACTATTTGGGGTTCCGATATGAAGATGGGTCGCTTTATCTGGCAAAATTAGGAATGGTGGAGGAAGTCCATCCTTGTTTGGCTCAGTTCTTAGCTATCCCAGGTACTGTGCCACAGTGGCTGCAAGTAGGGAAGAAAATATTCCGGAACACCTTCAACTTTGAGGCTCGAGGTTGGTTGACATTTGTATGCAGTCGGCTAGACACTTCTACCCACGATAATACTATTCCACTTACCCGGGCTATTCTTGTTGCATCTATTATGGCCGGATACCCTATCAATGTGGGCAATGTGATGTCCAGGGTGATTTTGCTGTGGGACAAGAGCATGACCGGAACTACCCTTTTCCCAACACCTTTTCTATGTATTTTAGGGATCTGAAGGTCGAGAAGAAAAGGTATGACATCAAGACCAAGCCTGTGGCCCCTTAATTTTGGTACAAAATGCAGGGCTTGGACAACCCTAAATCAAAGAGCTACAAGCCACCTGCCTCTGTCCCAACTGGCTAGTCTGAGGAGCCACTTGCTGTAGAACCTTCTACCGTGCCTTCCACCGAGCCTGCTGCCACTACAGTTGTACACTTGCCTCCAGGACCATCCTCTTCTGCTGGTCCCAGTACTTCAGTAGGCCCGGGGGTGCCATCTTCCAGGACTCATCCATTCACTGCCCATCAGTTGAGCCAGACATTGGCTAGCTTGAACAATTGGATGTCAGCTGCAACATCCAAGTTGTCCACATTGTCCTTCACTATTTAGACCCTATCAGCACCTCAGCCTGCTCAGATTCCTAAGTCCATTTAGGACACTTTGAAGAAGCTCCTGGAAAATGAGGAAAGTATTATGATGACACAGGCCACTTTGACTACTACTGAGGAGTCACATGGCAAGGCTCTGAAGGAGCTTGCCAAGGAGGACAAGAAGATGAGGAGATCACGAGCTTCTAAGGAGTCTGTGAAGCAGCTCAGGACAGATGTGGACAAGCTATTGGCAAACCAGATGCCTCTAGACTTGTTATTCAGGGAGCCAACCCCAGATCCAGCAGCACCAGTAGTAGAGCCACAACAGGAGCAGGCACCCAGGTAGCCTAGGAAGAAGAGGAAGCTCCCCAGTACAGCTGATGCAATGATTGAGGTTGTAGTCCTACAGGGGACCTCTTCCAGTTTGCCACGTGCTGCACCTAGCATCCAGTTGGTCCAAGAGCAGGCCCTAGTCCCAGCAATTAAGCAGCAGGAGGCCGGGAGCTAGTCTGAGGTTCCCGCACTTACAGAGGACTTGGGGACCACTAACAATCCCATGCAAACGGACCAGGCCTAGGGAGTCTCTATATCCTTTACTTTGATTTTGATGCTTATTTTGGTAGTTGGCATTGGGGACAATGCCAGCTTTTATTCATGGGGGTGCGCCATACTTGTTTTGATTATCCATGGATGACTGTATATACAGATAGATAGTTTATGCTTTACTTTGATTTTCTATTTTGGGGTTGTATAACTTTACACTTTAGCAACTTTTCTTCTATTTTTTTATTTTCTCTTTTGGGATGTATATAAAGTTACATTTCTGTGCATATTCATCTCCCGTTGTATATTCTATTCCCCCATTGTAAATATTCATTCTATTTTCTATTTTCGCAAAAAAATTTCGTTTTTAGCTTTATAGTTAGGCTTGTAGCCTCTTGTTTTGTTTTTGACGCTTCCAATAAGCCCTTGGTTTTCTTAATGCCACGGTTCTTTTCAATGGTAGAGTATTATATGAACCGGGTGGCTCTTCTCGATGATGGATGCAGTGACAACCTTCTTAATGGTTTGAGTCCATTTCTTTGATTTTTCTTTTGTTTTTGATAGTTGTAGTTAAGGGTACCTCAAGAAAATTTTCACTTGGGCCTAGAACATTTGCCTTTGAGCCCATGATCAAAGACATAATGTTGTGTTTAGGATGGTGAAAGTCGTGGCTTTGAGACTCTTGCGTTGACCAAACAATCATCATGCGGTCTTTTCGGACCATTGTGTGCTTGAATCGTAACTAAGGTCGTTGTGGGCCCTCGACTTGATATCTTTAGCAATCCCCTAGCATGTGTGGTGAGGAATCAAATTGTGTGTCCAAGTCTCGAGCCAATGGTCTAGAACTTGCCCTGAATGTTTGTTGAGGCGAAATCATAGGTGAAATTTGACTTGAGAAGTGACTATAGGCTTTCCTTGATCCAAATGTTAAGTTGAACAATTTCATGGCCTACCAATGAACTGATCCCTAGTTAACCCTTTTGAGCCTTGGCCCTTTTTCCTTCAATAACCAATACTACAAGCCTATACCCGTTCTAAATGATACCATCTCTTGGCACCAATTATTCCCTTGAGTAATGACAAATGTCTAAGTTTTGGGGGTGGGGGGAGAGACAAGAAAGGAAACAAAGTGGTAGAAAGGTAGAAAAGCAAAAGAAAAAGGAAGGTAATGAAGAAAAGAAAAAGACAAAAAGAAAGTCCAATATGAAAAGAATAAAAATGGACTCAAGGAAAACAAAGGTGAAAAAGGTGCGGAAAATGTAGAAAAAGGAGAAAGGTTTTGCATTGCATAAGAAAGAGCGACAATGTGTCTCTCTAACCCCTTGTAAAGAAGTGAAATACTCAAAGAAGTCAAGAGAGTTGTGCCAAAATGAAGCAAAAGAAGTGCTTAAGGGAAGGTTAAACCCACTTGAATAAAAACTTGTCCTACCCTTACCCAAAGCCTTCACAATGACTCCCCAAAAGCCCTATAGGATCTTGAGTTGAAGAGAACCTACATTAGTGGATACTTACATAAGGGGCAAGCATATGGTACCCAGAGCCGGACTTGTGACCTTCTTCTTGAGAGAGATGAGTGAAATTCTATCAACCTCGGTTTGTGTGCCAATACTCTAAAAGGTGAGGTTCGCTTAGGGAGAGTTGAGGACGTGTGAGTTTGGGTTCCACAATGACCAAAGTAATTGAGAGAAGTTCTTTGATGAAATATGTCAACTCTTGATGCTCTTGTGTCAAACTTGATCCAAAGTTTTCAAAGTTTAAATGTGTTAATGATGCATTCGTATTGAGGGCAATTGTTAGACCCAATTGATGCTTGTTGAGGTTGCTTTAAGGTAGCTGGAATTACTTGGATTGTCCTTTAAGGGGTGGGTGTTATTTTGTTTGCTTGAGGACAAGCAAAGGTTTAAGTTTGGGGGAGTTGATAAGTTAGGATTTTACCATGTTTATACCCCTACTTGCTATTGCTTTGGCAACAAATTGCTACAAAATAGTCCCAAAATGCTTACAAGTTGTGCTTGATTACAGGTTTGAGCGATAAAGTGACAAAAGTCAAAGATCGGCTCAAAATGGAGTGAAACCTGCTCAAGTGTTGAAGACTAAGTGAAATGAAGAAAAGAGGGCCTAGTGCGAACCGCGCAAGGGTGAATCCGGCCACACTAGGAGATTCAGAGACTTTGCATTCTCATGCTGGAAGCAACGCAGGTGTGGTACTGGTAACGCGGTCCACGGTCAGGCTTCACGACCGCGCTACACTTTTACGCGGTCCTCACACATGAGGTTCAGAGACTAGAAATTTGGAGATTAAAGCCACGCATCCGCGCTACACTTTTGCGTGGTCCGCGTGAACGAGATTCAGAGAGCTAAGGTTTTGGCCATTTCAAGACAATGCGCTTCGCGTTCATTTATGTGCAGCCGCGCCAACGCCCACCGCGGTTGCGGTGCATTATCTCGCGGTCCGCGGTCCCCAACTTCAGAGAAGCTAAAATCATGAGTCCAGGAGCCAGCGCGACCGCGGTCCTTTTTGCGCGGACCGCGCTGACCTCGCAGGGGTATTTTTGTCCAGTTTTTCCAGCCTAGTATAAATAGAATATTTTACCATTTTTAGGGTAGTTTTTATGCTCTGAACGCAGCTGAGTTCGTGAGACCGAATATTGTAGCCATTTTTGGAACTTTTGCTCTTTATTATTGAAGATTCTACTTAGTAATTAATCAATATGTTTAGTTCCTCATCTATTTCTTCTGTTTCTTCTTTAATTATGTGTAGCTAAACCCATTAGCTAGGGTATTGGCTCAATCCTAGTGTGGGTAGTTGATGGGTGTTGCCATCTGGGGTTAGATTGATATTGGGTGTTTGTTATTTGGGTTGATTTTGTGTTTCAATTTCGAATTTGTGGTTGCAAACATAGATTCAAGCTTAGTGGGTTCAACTCTTTTTGAGAAAGAGAGTCCATGACCCCAAAATTGACCCAACAAGGAATTGGTAGGGACCTATGAGAAATGGTAGTCCCAATTAACGGGGTAAACCTCGAGAGAGTAATCACACTACTTGAATCCTAGTTGTTTGGTCTAATTGGCCTACCCAATTGGTCTCGAGAGAGCCAATTGGGCAAAATCATTCTCTCTACCGAGAGGTGTGAGAATGGGTACAATTGTGCAACGGTTATAGCATAAGCCCCAAATATATCAATCTATCCTTAGTAACTTCTACCCATTGACTAGCCACCTAGGTAGTGCCACGACCCAGTGCCTTTCTCAACATTAAATACAACTTAGCAATATTCTCATAGTATAATTTAGTTTTAATCATTAGTTTTATAATAGTAGTTATAAAAACAAAGAAAACCAAAAATGTTTGAAGTGACATTAGAAGCACAATGCATCTCTAGGCTAGACAGACAATACAACTCCACTACTAGCTCCCATTGGAAATTCGATCCCGAACCACTATTCAGGTAAAAACTATTGCGATCCGCTCTTCCTACCTTGGTGTAGCGTTGAGTCGGCAGTAATCGGGTGTCCACCCTATCCATTGCTGGTATAATGGATTGGGTAGCTTGATTGCTACTTCATGCAGTGGAGACTTGAGACTGGCCCGCTTTTGTAAAACACTTCGGGCCAAAGGTTCCGTCTGGTAAGTGTCTTCCTCTGTTCCACTTTTTCGCTATTTGCCATTATCTACTGATATGAATTTTTATGATGACAGGTCGTGGGGATTCTAGGTGCAGGGCCCCAGACCCTGCATTTCTCCAGGCCGTCGCCTCTGCAGGAATGCAATTCACTCTGGATGAGTCCGCCCGAGAGGGTCGTGCTCAACCAGTACAGGTGAGAGATTCCTCTCGGGATATGGTTGTGAAGGAAGAGATCTATTCTTTATCGGTCCATCGCCTTGTGGATAATTCCTCTAACAGGGACGAATCTTCGTTGAGTAAAAAGAGGAGGGTGGAGCTCGAGAAGGGCGTGGCCATTGATAGTGTAAGAGTGGGACGGGTGCATCGGAGATAGCACCGGTGCCCGCATTTATGGCCGATGCGCTGAGGGCATGTTCGCGAGTTTTTGGAGTGTCACACTAGTGTAGAGGTTAGAATCGAGGATTCTAATCGACACATAGTTATCCCTGGGGACTACGACTTGCTGTCAAACTGTGATCAGGTGGCGTCTATTTTTACCCCATTATGTGTTGCCCCTACGAGCGAGGCACTTAGAGCGATGAGTGATGCAGAGTTGTCTTGGAGCGTCTCTAGTATGTCTTTGCGGGTAAATATATTTCTATTCATTTCATTGTTGGATCTGTGTTATTATTTTTGACTTATCCTTTTGTTTTAACTTTACTTTTCGCACTAGACCCTCATCATGGAGATCAAGCGTGAGCGTCAGGAAAGGAGGAGGATGGCCGTCTATGGAAATATGTCTTCTAAATATCAAGAATATCGCACCAAGAATCATGTGATGGTCGACACCTACAATCAGGATCGCGACTTCCAACTGTTCCGCGAAGGGCTCAAGCAGAGGGAGGATCAATTGGCGCGTAAGGTCGAGGAGTTGAAGGAACGAGACGAGGACCTTATGAAGGCCGTCACCGGTAGCAGTGGGCTCGATGAAGCCCTTAAAATAAAGGAAGACGAGCTTGAGCTAAGTAGGTAAGTAGTGGCCGAAAATCCTGACCTCCAAGCAAAGGTGGTCAATTTAACTGCCGAACTGGATATGAAGACGACGGAGGTCAATGAGCTTAAGTGTGAATTGAGCGCGAATGCTGATAGATTGGTGACTGTTATCTCTGAGGAGGTTGTTTTAGAAGACACCTTCCGTGTTTGTAGGTTGGAGTTGACCAAAGAGATAGAGGCGTCCACGCTTAAGATAACGGGACTTGAGGGGCGTATTCAAGGGTTGGAGGTAGAACTGTCCGCGTTAAATGAGCAAGTGGCTTCCTTGAAAATGGAGGACGTACGCCGACGGTCGCATCCTTGTACGTCTCATGCTTCGGCTGATCCTATTGTGTCTCGACATTTGTATGAGTTGTGGGTTCACGCTGAAGCCCAGCTTGATATGTACAAGGCTCTTTATGTTGACGGGAGTGCGTATGAAGTAGATATTCAGGATGTGCATGCCAAGGACCGTGCAGCTCATGAGACATATGGGTACGATCCTCTCACGCCTAACGGGGATAATATTAATTCTGATAATGTGAACAGACTTGCCTCTGACTCTTGGTACGAAGACATGTATGCCACCGAAAATGATGTGTAGTGTTTGGTTTGTATTTACTTTTGCTTCGCAACTTTTGTAAAGGCATCTTTGAGCCCTTTGTAATGCCAGGTACTTGAAATATTTTTGCTGTAATGAAAATTTGTTTTGTCGATTCGGTGGTAACCTTTGCTGCATTCATGTTATTCCGAACGTTTGCCGAAATATTTAAACCCGTTGTGCTTCGAGTGAATTCGAACTAACTTCTTTGACGATGGCTTTAGCTATTGGGATGTTATATTCGAGCTAATGACAAAGTAGTATCCCGTCGTGGTTTGAATGCTATTGAACTCATTTTTCGATGATGGCGTTGGCCATTGGGATGTTACTTTCGAGCTGGCGCCAAAGTTGTATCCCATTGTGGTTCGAGTGATGTCGAACTCATTTTCTAATGAGGATCTTAGCCATTGGGATGTTACTTCTGAGCTGGTGCTGAAGTAGTATCCCGTCATGGTCCGAGTGAGGTCGAACCCTTTACTTCGATGATGGCCTTAGCCATTGTGGTGTTACTTTCGAGCTGGTGCCGAAGTAGTATCCCGTTGTGGTTCAAAATACGTCGAACTTATATCTTTGATGATGGCTTTAGGCATTGGGATGTTACTTTCGAGCTGGTGCCGAAGTAGTATCCCGTCGTGGTTCAAACTATGTCGAACTCATATCTTTGATGATGGCCTTAGCCATTGGGATGTTACTTTCGAGCTGGTGCCGAAGTAGTATCCCGTCGTGGTTCGAGTGATGTCGAACTCATTTTTTATGATGATCTTAGCCATTGGGATGTTACTTTCGAGCTGGTGCCAAAGTAGTATCACGTCGTGGTTTTAGTGATGTCGAACTCATTTTTTGATAATGGCTTTAGCCATTGGGATGTTACTTTTGAGCTGGTGCCGAAGTAGTATTACGCCGTGGTTCGAACTACGTTGAACTCATATCTTTGATGATGGCCTTAGCCATTGGGATGTTACTTTTGAGCTGGTGCTGAAGTAGTATCCTGTCGTGGTTCGAACTACGTCGAACTCATATCTTTAATGATGTCCTTGGCCATTGTATCTGCTGGAGTGTCGCATATGCCGATTTTATTCATGCATTGGAGATGCGTGATGGTTTCGTGTACGTAATGGAGTGACTACTGTAAGCACGTGATTTTTCCTATATGAGAATTACTCCCAAAATATGCAAAAATAAAATAGTTTTGTTTGTTTACAATTGTTGCGAATTTTGTGTTATTTTTCTTGTATTGTTTACATTTGTCTGTGCATGTTTATTTGTTAAATTAATAAAAATACAAAAAATAAATATGTTGTATTTGCATTCTAGGATTTAATTTTACAATTAGGAGTAATTAAGTGTGCTTTACAAAAACGAAAAATCAAAAAATAATGTAATTTACATTTTTAGCCTTTAATGTCCAAATTGTGTGATTTTATTGTTAATTGGTGTTTAATTTTGTGTGATAATTATTATTAAGAGTAAATTAGTATTTTTAAGTTAATTTTGGTTTTACGTTTTAATCTAAGATTTTTGGTTCTAAAATTAGGAAATAAAAGGAAAGAAAATGAAAGAAAAGAGAACAAAAAATAGAAGGAAATTCGGATTGGGCCATCTTTCAAATTAAACAAACCAGACCCAAAACACCCCTTACCCAACCCAAAAAACCACGGGAGTTTGACATAGTTACCCACAAAAATAAAACTATTTACCCTTGCCTACCCATTTATTTTACTATACCCATAAACTAATTATATTTCCTACCCATATTAGTTTTTGTGGGGAATTTTTTTTCTTTATTCTCCAATTCTTTTTTATTTCTATGATTCTTTTCTTTTTTTCCTTTTTTTCTTTCTTTTCTCCTTTTCTTTTTTCTCTTTTTCTTCCTATTTTTTTCTTTTTTCTCTTTTATTCATTTATTTTTGCCTAAATCGTATTATTGTTATTTTTACCATAACTTATTTCACACTCAAATTTGACTCCTTCTTTACTTTTTTTATTTTTATTTTTTTCTTTATTTCTTGTTACTTTTTTAATTTCACGTGATTGCCATGCAAAGCTTGATCTCCTTCTCTATAAATATCAGTACATACTCTACCATTAGCAGTAACATCAACCAGTGATGGAGCAAGAAAACATAATCTACGGCCACTAAATCTCCATATTTACTAGTTAGAATAGAAATAATAATAAAATACTAAAAAATACAATAAAAATGTAAGTAGCAAAAAAGACTTCTAGCACCATATGATATCAATATGGTATACATATATACCAACAGAGTATATGATTGCTCTAGAATATTGCTACAACTATCTGTGGCTATACTACTGTAGCAAAACATTAAAGGAAACAATAATAGTATGAGAAAATTACATGCTCTCATTGCAAGCTAAATATTCGCAAAGCAACTTGCTTATTCCATATACGAACATGGTATATAGTTGTATGGATCGTTCCAATAATTGCCTATAATTATAAAAGTAATTACATAATCTACATCCATCAGCACAAGAAAATTCCAGCACTGCAAATCATGTTCATATAAATAATTTCAGAATAGAATTCACTTAAAAATGCAGCCAAGAGAACAAAAAAAAAAGCTGTTCAATTACCATATGATACCAATATGGTATATAACTATACCAACATGGTATACAGTTTTACTGGTTAATTCCTGGCAACTCTATGACTATACTACTATTACATAACACATGCATAAAGAGAAAAATAAAAAAATAGTATACCGCATATTAATATAATAAAGTATTTGAAGATATTGTACTATATTACTATTATTAAAAGAAAATCAAATATTGTACTAATAAATGCAGCTAATACAACCAAAAAATGATTCAACTAGCATATGATACCAATATAGTATATAGCTATATGAATAGGGTATACAGTTAGAATGAGTTGTATACCAAAATGGTATATTTGTATACTATTTGAGTATACAATACAAATTCGTCTTCTTCACTTGTTCAACTATATTTCAACCCAAACTTCTAAAATCTACTACAAAATCTCCACCAAATTGACTAAAACTTTATCTACAACCTTCATTCAATTTTTCAAACAAACCCATATAGGATCAGATCAAAATAATTAAAAACTCAAACAAACCCAGTTATGAGTTTCAAGCTTCAAGCTCCATCAATGGTGGATTTGAATTTTTGTATATATAAATATTTGAAAAGTAGCATTAATATCATAATCAAAAAACAATACCCAATAAATTCCAACAACAAACATTTTAACACACATGAAAATTCAAACTTTAGTTATATAGTACATATTATTTTTTGTTTTACTTTTAGAAGATAACATAAATTATGGAGTACGAATCAAAAATAACATTACCCACTGTTGAAAAAAACTAATTAATCTTTGGCTTCCTTTTAGGATTAACATTTTTGCTGCTTAAATTAAATATGTCCATCGCAAGGGAGAATTGAATGGCGGGTAATTAGTTATTATAAAATAGGTATTTGTTGTAATTACTTTTAAAATGGGTAATTACGGGTAAATATTTTTGATTAGGTAGGTATAGGATAGTTTTCCCAAAAACCACCCTTGACCCGACCCGGACATAACCAAACCCCCCTCTTCAATCTTTACTTCATTTTCAACTCATTTCCAAACCCTATCTCCTAAACACCCAAGCCGCCACTCCCCACCTTCATTTCTTCTTCCTCAAAAAAACCTAACAAAACCTAAACACCCAAACAACCCCCAAGCTCGCCGGACCACCAATCTTCAGCTCGACGCCGGCCAGCCACCAAACGACCCCCCCTCAAATGAGCTTTTTGTTTTCTTCTCCAAACGACCCCTGTTCGTTCACAATCGAACCACCAGCAGCCCCGTCGCCACTCACCTGTCCCGTTCACACAGTCATGCCGGCCAGCATCCAAATGACCACCTTTCTCACGCCAGTCGACCAGTGATGCCACCAAACCAGCAGCAACGACCAGCCGAACCTCCATAAATGCTGCCTCCCTCACGTACAAATGACCCCTCCTTCTTTATATACAAGCAGCAACAGCCGCCGGATCTCACAGCAGCAATTACTGTCGCTGCTGCTGCCTCGTCTCCTTCACGCACACAGTCACGCACGCACACACGAAAAAACACAGAAACATCGTGAGGGAAATTGAAATGGAGTAGCTGAGGTATTTGGGTTCAACTCGAATTCTCTTGGCGCCGATTCGAGTTACCGTTCGCGGTTCCGGTGTTTTTTATTTCAAAGTTGCCGTGCAAGAAACTTCAGGTTCATTAAAATTGATTTCTCATTTCCATTTACTTTGTGTTTGATTTACATCATGCTCTTACTACTTTGTTAATCCATCACTACTCTATTTATTTTTTGTTCTTTTGAATGTCATTTTGTTGTTTTTGTTTGTGTTTAATCTGATTGGATGAATTTTGATAATTAAAGTGAGCTTTGATTCCATATTTACTTATTACCGTTAATGTTCAGATGACAAAAGAACCAATTTAACATATATAAGTACATTGACTGGATTTCTGCATTGATGTGGGTCCGGAGTTTGAATATTATAATACAACATAAAGAAATTGGACTGAAATGAGACAATTATAAGTGGAATTGAAAAGTTAATAGACAAAGAATAGTGGGGAATACCTTTCTGATTTTAAGGGTTAAATATAGGATAGTTAATTGGCCACTAAAGCTTAAAATCAGGAGAAAAAAAGAGATTTGAAAGCTTATAAAAGACAAGAAAAAATCTGAAAAAGGGGTGGCTTTTTGAAATTATTTTTGAGAGGTCACATTTGAGAATAACACGAGTCTTTGATAAAGAAACAATCAGTTTTAAGAGCCTAAAAATTGGAGAGTTTAATCAGTGTAAATTCAACTCCCCGGAACTTCTTCTGATGTCTATTGGTCCATTTCTGGTCTAGTTCATGTTCAGTCCAGTCTATTGGGTGTTGGTTATTACTGTTGTATTTTACAAGTCACTCCATACCTGGGTTGAGTTGTTTCTAGTTTGAATTTGGGTGTTGCTGTTGGTTTGAATCTGACTGGTCATCTGCTGTTGCAACTATTTTTGTATTGCTGTTGCTGATCTTCCTTTCTCCCATTGTAAATATTTTCAGGTACACTTTCTGTTCCATTGAAATATAAAATCCCAGTTGAGAAAGTGAAATGAAAATGTGCAGCAATGAGTTGATTTCGGATTTCTGTTTCAGCATTTAAATTCATAGTTGTCGGAATTCTCTTTTATTTTTGTTTTGTATCAAATGGACTGTAAACTGCTATATCTCAGATTCAATAAGTCTACTTTATATGTGGAGTACTAGTTGTAGCTGTTGTTAGGTTAGTAAAGTAAATTACGTTAATTGCAGTTAATCTCCTGCTATATGTTCTCTTAATATATACGTTTAAAGGCAGTCCATAAAATGAGATAGAACATTTAGTCAATTACCGTTAGTATTCAGCCTGGGTAATTAAACTGATTTCACAGCTTGGTTATTAATCCTTTTAGGTGAGTATAATTTTATAAGTGTTAGCTTTAGTTCACGTTGCAATAACCTCACACGGATCGGTGTTTTAAATTTAGTTAATACGTAAAAGTAAAATAGTCCTTTAAAGTAATGTGGTAATTTTGGCATTTATTCGAGAATAAAGGTTCAAGTTAATATATTCATTCATTGTAAATTGTTGAACACACTTGTACAAATGTAGAGTAACTTCAATAAGCATTTAGTATAGTTAAAATTGCGGATGCGTTTGGTTTAATGAATTAGCCTATTTACAAGGTTTTCGGGCCTTAGCACTCCATTGAATGGCCCAGGTCATTCATGTGTTTATATGGACCCGGGCCAAGGCTTATGACTAACTATCCTTTTGTATAAATTCGAGTGCAATTTTTCGTTTGCGTTTATTTTAATCTAATAACTAATAAGTTAGGGCCTTTTCAAGCTTTTAATTAAGTAGGACCTTTTCTTTATTTTTTAGAGACAAAACATAAATAGAAAATCATAGCAGCTTTAGGATCGGCCTTTTAATAAAAAATGAGACGAGTCTCGCCAAATAAAACATATAAACCGCGGAGCCCTCTTTAAAGTGTATATATTAAAATACTTAGGTGTCGGGACGGGTTGTTTAGCGAATTTCATGGCTTTCCCCAAAATAATAATACGCTAGTCTCTTTAGGCGCGTCTTTAATAATTTTACCTTCTTAAACTCGGATGCACATTTATGTGACCCAAATCCAAATCTCAACGGAGTCGAAATATGTCAATAACCATGGGTATATTGATGTGACGTGGTTTGAGATGTGTTTTCACGATGTTGCAATTCTTATAAAGTAACAATAATCAAAAGCGGTTAAAAGGTAAAAATATACATAGGTTTGAACATGTACTAAAATCAGATAATTTTTAGCCAAATATAATAGTTTAAGCGACCGTGCTAGAACCACGGGATCCGAGGGTGCCTAACACCTTCCCTCGGGTCAATAGAATTCCTTACTTTGAATTTCTGGTTCGCAGACTCCAATTGGGAAGTCGAAAATTTTCCTCGATTTGGCATTCAAAATAAACCGGTGACTTGGGACACCAAAAGCCAAACCTATCCCAAGTGGCGGCTCTGAATAAATAAATAATCCCATTTCGAATAATGTCACTTTAAATAGAAAAACTCCCTTGTACAGTATCCCTCGGGGTAATGCGTGTAAAAAGAAGGCGTGACAACTATATTCTTGTTGGAAATATATGTTGACTTCATACTTACAATGGAGATTCTTTATACCTACAATGGCGATACATGTCGACTTCGTACGTACAATGGAGATTTGACTATATTAATGTCAAAAATATATGTTGATTTCGTATATACAATGGAGATTCTTTATACCTAGTCCCTTCATTGCTCGGCCTGGAGATGACATCAGCAGGAAGGGAAATGAACAATACTTCGGACCTCGAGACGTCTCCCTCGTCGCCTCATTAAAAACCTCACCGAGAAAACCTGATTGGGACAAAATCCGGGTGAGGGAAAAAGAGTACGACTTAGGCGGCGTCTCTTTTCAGAAGTGGAAGCATTTGAGGTGGGCGACATTCCAGTTATTTGGTAGTAGTTTTCCTTCCATTGTCTCTAATTGGAATGCTCATTTGTTTGCTGCTGCTATGATTTTATGTGGCCCGTCCCAGTTTGTTCCCATTTTTTCTTCATTTAGGTCTTTCGCTGCTTGTGTTTTGGCTTTGAGAACGTAATCCCTTACTCTGAGTGATCGTACTCTGGCCTTCTTGTTATAGTACCTTTTTGCTTGTTGCTTTTGGGCTATCATTCTTATGTGAGCCATATCTCTTCGCTCTTCGACTTCATCCAGGTCTTATAATTTTCTTTTGTCGTTGCTTGGTTCACTCTCATTGGAGTATCTCAAGATAGGTTCTCCAACCTCGACGGGTATAATCGCGTTAGTCCCGTAGGCTAAAAAATATGGCGTCTCGCCAATGCTAGTTTTTGGCATGGTGCGGTATGCCCATAGTACTTCTAGTAGAAGTTCAGACCATAGCCCCTTGGCGTCTTCGAGCTTCTTTTACAATATGTTTAATGTTGGTTTTTTGAAGGATTCAACTTGGTCATTACTGGCAGGATGGTATGGCGTGGAGAGTATCCGTTTAATGTGCTATTTTTTGAAAAACTCGATCGTTTTTTTCCCGATGAACTGAGGTCTGTTATCGCATCTTTTAATTAATTAGGACCTTTTCTTTATTTTTTAGAGACAAAACATAAATAGAAAATCATAGCTGCTTTAGGATCGGCCTTTTAATAAAAAATGAGACGAGCCTCACCAAATAAAATATATAAACCGCGGAGCCCTCTTTAAAGTGTATATATTAAAATACTTAGGTGTCGGGACGGGCTGTTTAGCGAATTTCATGGCTTTCCCAAAAATAATAATACGCTAGTCTCTTTAGGCGCGTCTTTAATAATTTTACCTTCTTAAACTCGGATGCAAATTTATGTGACCCAAATCCAAATCTCAACGGAGTCGAAATATATCAATAACCATGGGTACATTGATCTGACGTGGTTTGAGATGTATTTTCACGACGTTACAATTCTTATAAAATAACAATAATCAAAAGCGCTTAAAAGGTAAAAATGTACATAGGTTTGAGAATGTACTAAAATTAGATAATTTTTAGCCAAATATAATAATTTAAGCGACCGTGCTAGAATCACGGGATCCAGGGGTGCCTAACACCTTTCCTCGGGTCAACAGAATTCGTTACTTAGAATTTCTGGTTCACAGACTCCAATTGGGAGGTCGAAAATTTTCTTCGATCTGGGATTCAAAATAAATCGGTAACTTGGGACACCAAAAGCCAAACCTATCCCAAGTGGCGACTCTGAATAAATAAATAATCCTATTTCGAATAATGTCACTTTAAATGGAAAAACTCCCTTGTACAGTATCCCTCGGGGTAGCGCATGTAAAAAGGAGGTGTGACAGCTCTGGCGACTCCGCTGGGGAATTAGAACCTAGAACTTCGGTTCAGAGTTTAAGAATTCGAGCTTAGAATAACTGTTATGTTTGGCTTTTTCTGATTTTCCTACATGTTTTCCTGCGAAATGTGCTAAATGCTTTACCTGTTTGATATTATTTAAACTATATATATATATTGTGCCGGAACCCTTCTCTTCTCACCTCCGGGGATGTTGCTTACTGGTTGAGACTCCCTATTTTGTTAGCGTCTTACCCTGAAATAAGAAAGAGGTCGGATAAGTTACAAAGCCGGACGATCCCGCGGGTCCCCGGTACGTAGCCCTCTCCTCGACTCGAGTTGTCCGCTCGGGTATACGGTCTAGAATACATACCTAGGTTTTGAACCTAGAATAACTTGACTTCATGCCGGATCCCTAGTAGAAACGTTTATTTGCATCACATTGCATTTGACTTAGGGGACTCAACACAGGGGTTGGGTCCGTTTAGGACAGGTAATCTGAAATGAAAAATGACCATCCTGTTGCATCCTGTTTGTTTTACGCATTTATTTGCTTCAGACTTGCATGCTGATTGGCTTTTAAATATTGAAAAAAAAGAGAAGAAAAATAGCAGTGTAGAGAATTAATTGCATACCAGTGCCCAAATACTATCGAAACTCTGTTAAAATTTTGAAAAAATGAAAAAGAAAAATATTTTATCATTTTAAAATAGCAAAAAAAAGGGAAAAGAGTCTTTATTTTTGTTCTTCTTGTTTTCAAAATTGTTTGTTGAAAAAAAAAAGAAGAACAAAATCATTATTTTAATTTTGAGAATACGTTGTTGAAAAGAAAAAGAAAAAGTCTTGTTTTCAAAAATAGTTCGTTTTATCTGACCGAACTACGCGGGTCTGATTCTCACCGGATTTGAGATACGTAGGCAAACCTCATCGGTTCCGACCTCAATTTTCAAAAATCCAAAAAAAATGCTCTTTGGATGTCTTACTTCTTGTAAATGTCCAAAAAAAAAAAAATTGAAAAAAAATTGAAGTCCAAAAATATTTTGCTTTTCTTTAGAAGTAATTTTTGTAAAAAAATAAAAAGCTCAGAAATTCAAAATATTTTTTCTTAAAAGTCCCTCTTTCGAAAATTAAGATGCAACATCCAAAATCCAAAAATATATATATTTTTCTTTCTTCCTTAGGAAAAGATAAAACAAATGAAATATCAACAAAAATATTTTCTTTTTACTTTTAAAAATTTTCGAACTTCAAATCAAAAGAAAAATAATTTTAAGAAGTCTTTCTTTCAAAAATAAAAGAAAAATCGAAATAAAAAATTCAAAGAAAATTCCCTTTCTTCTTTTAAAGCATTTTTTTAGAAAATTTCAAAAAACATCAAATAAAAAAAAAGTTTTCCTTTTTCCTTAAAGCTTTAATGGTCTGAGTTTTATAAAAACCAAAAAAAAAGTTAATTTATTTACTCCATTTCCAATCTTCCCGAACTACGCAAGATCTGATTCATGCGAGGTCATGATACGTAGGCAATCTCCATCGGATTCTATCATATCCATAGAATTAATTGAGTGAAAAAAAATGAAAAAAGAGTGAAAATAAATAAATAAAAGAGTGACAAAACAAACAAAAAAAGAAAAGAAAGGGGAGTGCCAAAAAATAAAAGAGTGGCAAAAATGAAAAAATTCAAGAGTGATTTAAAAGAAGAAAAAATGAAGAAAAGAGGTACAGAGTTGAAAATGGTTAGTTAAGGCTGGGATGAAATATGCAATCGTGCAAACACATGGTAGAAGCGTTTAACTGTTAGGTGCATTGCATCCCAACGTGCGATTTCCTATATGTTAAATGTCCCAAAACTAACAAGGTTGTTGTGTGAGCAAGTTAGCCAGGTTCTTTTTAGGTGGTTGGTTTTGTTGATATGCAGTGATGAACGCGCAACTTTGCACGCGGCCACAACATTATACACAAAGCTGAACTCCACCTCCCAGAAATGACCATCCTTACCAAGCTCCATATAATCCCTAATCAAATATTCCTCGGTACAATCCTCGCCCGAGAGAGCCTTTCAAAAGGAATCAGCTCACCCCTATTGGTGGATTATACTCAGGTTTGTTCAAAAAGCTAGTCAGGCGAGGTTTGCTACAGCCAATGGCCCAAATCCGGCTGAAACCCGAGCCCCCTCGCACCGAGCTGATGTTATATGTGAATACCACTCTGGAGCAGTGGGACACAATACAGAGGACTGTTGGACCCTCAAAAGGAGCGGTTGAAAATCTGATTGAAGCTGAAAGAATTGTTTTTCGGGAGGAAAAAGCTCCTGATGTGATGAACAATCTGTTGTCTGCCCACGACATCGGGCCAATAGTAGGAATGATCTGTGAAGCTGAAGAATTTGATCCGGCACTGAAGGCTATTGCACCCATTGTCGAGACAGAAGAAAAGCCAAAATGGTTGCCAAGCCTAAAAGTTCCCCATCAAATGGGAGTCTCGGTAGCCAGTCTTGCCATCCTTTCTGCATCCGGATTATCTCAGGGTGTGATATGGATGTTTTACTTTATTGTCTTACTTTCCAATGTAAACCCTTCTATCTTCAAAATTGAAAAAAAAATTAAAAAAAATTAATATTTCATTGTCCAGGAATGTCTCTCTTCTTAATCTTGTCATTTTTCTTTCTTATTCTCTTTCCAGTTCTGTTAAATGCAGATTTCAATAACACGACATGCTTGCGGACTTCATGCCCGGATCCTGAAAGCTGTCAGACCTCGAAATAATGAATCAAGGATTAGATCGAAATGAAGATATGTTTAAGAAAATAAAATAAAGAGTTGGAAAAG
>MU745333.1:76548-93423 GCA_026770625.1 Nicotiana glauca
AAAATTACATGCTCTCATTGCAAGCTAAATATTCGCAAAGCAACTTGCTCATTCCATATACGAACATGGTATATAGTTGTATGGATTGTTCCAATAATTGCCTATAATTATAAAAATTATTACATAATCTATATCCATCAGCACAAGAAAATTCCAGCACTGCAAATCACGTTCATATAAATAATTTCAGAATAGAATTCACTTAAAAATGCAGCCAAGAGAACCAAAAAAAAAATGTTCAACTACCATATGATACCAATATGGTATATAACTATACCAACATGGTATACAGTTTTACTGGTTAATTCCCGACAACTCTATGACTATACTACTATTACATAACACATGCATAAAGAGAAAAATAAAAAAATAGTGTACCGCATATTAATATAATAAAGTATTTGAAGATATTGTATTATATTACTATTATTAAAAGAAAATCAAATATTGTACTAATAAATGCAGCTAATACAACCAAAAAATGATTCAACTAGCATATGATACCAATATAGTATATAGCTATACGAATAGGGTATACAGTTGGAATGAGTTGTGTAACAAAATGGTATATTTGTATACTATTCGAGTATACAATACAAATTCGTCTTCTTCACTTGTTCAATTATATTTCAACCCAAACTTCTAAAATCTACTACAAAATCTCCACCAAATTGACTAAAACTTTATCTACAACCTTCAATAAATTTTCCAAACAAACCCATATAGGATTAGATCAAAACAATTAAAAACTCAAACAAACCCAGTTATGAGTTTCAAGCTTCAAGCTCCTTCAATGGTGGATTTGAATTTTTGTATAATAAAATATTTGAAAAGTAGCATTAATATCATAATCAAAAAATAATACCCAATAAACTCCAACAACAAAACATTTCAACACACACGAAAATTCAAACTTTAGTTATATAGTACATATTATTTTTTTTTTTTACTTTTAGAAGATAAAATAAATTATGGAGTACGAATCAAAAACAACACTACCCACTGTTGAAAAAAAAAATTATTCTTTGGCTTCCTTTTAGGATTAACATTTTTGCTGCTTAAATTAAATATGTCCATCGCAAGGGAGAATTGAATGGCGGGTAATTAGTTGTAATAAAATAGGTATTTATTGTAATTACTTTTAAAATGGGTAATTACGGGTAAATATTTTTGATTAGGTAGGTATATAGGATAGTTTTTCCAAAAACCACCCTTGACCCGACCCGGACATAACCAAACCCCCCTCTTCAATCTTTACTTCATTTTCAACTCATTTCCAAACCCTATCTCCTAAATACCCAAGCCGCCACTCCCCATCTTCATTTCTTCTTCCTCAAAAAAACCTAACAAAACCTAAACACCCAAACAACCCCCAAGCTCGCCGGACCACCCATCTTCAGCTCGACGCCGGCCAGCCACCAAACGACCCCCCCCCCCNTCGCCACTCACTAGTCCCGTTCACACAGTCACGCCGGCCAGCGTCCAAACGACCACCTTCCTCACGCCAGTCGACCAGTGACGCTACCAAACCAGCAGCAACGACCAGTCGAACCTCCATAAATGCTACCTCCCTCACGTCCAAACAACCCCTCCTTCTTCATATACAAGCAGCAACAGCCGCCGGATCTCACAGCAGCCATTACTGTCGCTGCTGCTGCTTCGTCTCCTTCTCGCACACAGTCACGCACATACACATGAAAAACACAGAAACATCGTGAGGGAAATTGAAATGGAGTAGCGAGGTATTTGTGTTCAACTCGAATTCTCTCGGTGCCGATTCGAGTTACCATTCGTGGTTTCGGCGTTTTTAATTTCAAAGTTGCCGTGCAAGAAACTTCAGGTTCATTAAAATTGATTTCTCATTTCCCTTTACTTTGTGTTTGATTTACATCATGCTCTTACTACTTTGTTAATCCATCACTGCTCTGTTTATTTTTTGTTCTTTTGAATGTCATTTTGTTGTTTTTGTTTGTGTTTAATCTGATTGGATGAATTTTGATAATTAAAGTGAGCTTTGATTCCATGTTTACTTATTACCGTTAATGTTCAGATGACAAAAGAACCAATTTAACATATATAAGCACATTGACTGGATTTCTGCATTGATGTGGGTCCGGAGTTTGAATATTATAATACAACATAAAGAAATTGGACTGAAATGAGACAATTATAAGTGGAATTGAAAAGTTAATAGACAAAGGATAGTGGGAAATACCTTTCTGATTTTAAGGGTTAAAGATAGGATAGTTAATTGGCCACTAAGGCTTAAAATCAGGAGAAAAAAAGAGATTTGAAAGCTTATAAAAGACAAGAAAAAATCTAAAAAAGGGGTGGCTTTTTGAAATCATTTTTGAGAGGTCACATTTGAGAATAACACAAGTCTTTGATAAAGAAACAATCAGCTTTGAGAGCCTAAAAATTGGAGAGTTTTATCAGTGTAAATTCAACTCCCCGGAACTTCTTCTGATATCTATTGGTCCATTTCTGGTCTAGTTCAAGTTCAGTCCAGTCTATTGGGTGTTGGTTATTACTGTTGTATTTTACAAGTCACTCCATACCTGGGTTGAGTTGTTTCTAGTTTGAATTTGGGTGTTGTTGTTGGTTTGAACCTGACTGGTCGTCTGCTGTTGCAACTATTTTTGTATTGCTGCTGCTGATCTTCCTTTTTTCCCATTGTAAACATTTTCAGGTACACTTTCTGTTCCATTGAAATGTAGAATCCCAGTTGAGAAAGTGAAACGAAAATGTGCAGCAATGAGTTGATTTCGGATTTCTGTTTTAGCATTTAAATTCATAGTTGTCGGAATTTTCTTTTATTTTTGTTTTGTATCAAATGGACTGCAAACTGCTGTATCTCGGATTCAATAAGTCCACTTCATATGTGGAGTACTAGTTGTAGCTGTTGTTAGGTTAGTAAAGTAAATTACGTTAATTGTAGTTAATCTCCTGTTATATGTTCTCTTAATATATACGTTTAAAGGCAGTCCATAAAATGAGATAGAACATTTAGTCAATTACCGTTAGTATTCAGCCTGGGTAATTAAACTGATTTCACAGCTTGGTTATTAATCCTTTTAGGTGAGTATAATTTTATAAGTGTTAGCTTTAGTTCACGTTGCAATAACCTCACACGGATAGGTGTTTTAAATTTAGTTAATACGTGAAAGTAAAATAGTCTTTTAAAGTAATGTGGTAATTTTGGCATTTATTCGAGAATAAAGGTTCAAGTTAATAAATTCGTTCATTGTAAATTGTTGAACACACTTGTATAAATGTAGAGTAACTTCAATAAGCATTTAGTATAGTTAAAATTGCGGATCCGTTTGGTTTAATGAATTAGCCTATTTACAAGGTTTTCGGGCCTTAGCACTCCATTGAATGGCCCAGGTCATTCATGTGTTTATATGGACCCGGGCCAAGGCTTATGACTAACTATCCTTTTGTACAAATTCGAGTGCAATTTTCCGTTTGCGTTTGTTTTAATCTAATAACTAATAAGTTAGGGCCTTTTCAAGCTTTTAATTAACTAGGACCTTTTCTTTATTTTTTAGAGACAAAACATAAATAGAAAATTATAGCTGCTTTAGGATCGGCCTTTTAATAAAAAATGAGACGAACCTCGCCAAATAAAACATATAAACCGCGGAGCCCTCTTTAAAGTCTATATATTAAAATACTTAGGTGTCGGGACGGGCTGTTTAGCGAATTTCATGGCTATCCCCAAAATAATAATACGCTAGTCTCTTTAGGCGCGTCTTTAATAATTTTACGTTCTTAAACTCGGATGCACATTTATGTGACCCAAATCCAAATCTTAACGGAGTCGAAATATGTCAATTACCATGGGTACATTGATGTGACGTGGTTTGAGATGTGTTTTCACGATGTTGCAATTCTTATAAAGTAACAATAATCAAAAGTGGTTAAAAGGTATAAATGTACATAGGTTTGAACATGTACTAAAATTAGATAATTTTTAGCCAAATATAATAGTTTAAGCGACCGTGCTAGAATCACGGGATCTGGGGGTGCCTAACACCTTCCCTCGGGTCAACAGAATTCCTTACTTTGAATTTCTAGTTCGCATACTCCAATTGGGAAGTTAAAAATTTTCCTCGATTTGGGATTCAAAATAAACCGATGACTTGGAACACCAAAAGCCAAACCTATCCCAAGTGGCGACTCTGAATAAATAAATAATCCCATTTCGAATAATGTCACTTTAAATGGAAAAACTCCCTTTTACAATATCCCTCGGGGTAATGCGTGTAAAAAGGAGGCGTGCCAACTATATTATTGTCGGAAATATATGTTGACTTCATACTTACAATGGAGATTCTTTATACCTACAATGGCGATATATGTCGACTTCGTACGTACAATGGAGATTTGACTATATTCATGTCAAAAATATATGTTGACTTCGTATATACAATGGAGATTCTTTTATACCTAGTCCCTTCATTGCTCGGCCTGGAGATGACATCAGCAGGAAGGGAAATGAACAATACTTCGGACCTCGAGACGTCTCCCTCGTCGCCTCATTAAAAACCTCACCGAGAAAACCTGATTGGGACAAAATCCAGGTGAGGGAAAAAGAGTACGAATTAGGCGGCGTCTCTTTTCAGAAGTGGAAGCATTTGAGGTGGGCGACATTCCAGTTATTTTGTAGTAGTTTTCCTTCAATTGTCTCTAATTGGAATTCTCATTTGTTTGCTGCTGCTATGATTTTATGTGGCCCGTACCAGTTTGTTCCCATTTTTCTTTCATTTAGGTCTTTCGATGCTTGTGTTTTGGCTTTGAGAACGTAATCCCTTACTCTAAGTGATCGTACTCTGGCCTTCTTGTTATAGTACCTTTCTGCTTGTTGCTTTTGGGCTATCATTCTTATGTGAGCTATATCTCTTCGCTCTTCGACTTCATCCAGGTCTTATAATTTTCTTTTGTCGTTGCTTGGTTCACTATCATTGGAGTATCTCAGGCTAGGTTCTCCAACCTCGACGGGTATAATCGCGTTAGTCCCGTAGACTAAAAAATATAGCGTCTCGCCTATGCTGGTTTTTGGCATGGTGCGGTATGCCCATAGTACTTCTGGTAGAAGTTCAGACCATAGCCCCTTGGCGTCTTCGAGCTTCTTTTACAATATGTTTAATGTTGTTTTTTTGGAGGATTCAACTTGGTCATTACTGGCAGGATGGTATGGTGTGGAGAGTATCCGTTTAATGTGCTATTTTTTGAAAAACTCGATCGTTTTCTTCCCGATGAACTGAGGTCCGTTATCACAGCTTTTAATTAATTAGGACCTTTTCTTTATTTTTTAGAGACAAAATATAAATAGAAAATCATAGCTGCTTTAGGATCGGCCTTTTAATAAAAAATGAGACGAGCCTCGCCAAATAAAACATGTAAACCGCGGAGCCCTCTTTAAAGTGTATATATTAAAATACTTAGGTGTCGGGACGGGCTGTCTAGCGAATTTCATGGCTTTCCCCAAAATAATAATACGCTAGTCTCTTTAGGCGTGTCTTTAATAATTTTACCTTCTTAAACTCGGATGCACATTTATGTGACCCAAATCCAAATCTCAACGGAGTCGAAATATGTCAATATCCACGGGTACATTGATGTGACGTGGTTTGAGATGTATTTTCACGACGTTGCAATTCTTATAAAATAACAATAATCAAAAGCGGTTAAAAGGTAAAAATGTACATAGGTTTGAGAATGTACTAAAATTAGATAATTTTTAGCCAAATATAATAATTTAAGCGATCATGCTAGAATCACGGGATCCGGGGTTGCCTAACACCTTCCCTCGGGTCAACAGAATTCCTTACTTAGAATTTCTGGTTCACAAACTCCAATTGGGAAGTCGAAAATTTTCCTCGATTTGGGATTCAAAATAAATCGGTAACTTGGGACACCAAAAGTCAAACCTATCCCAAGTGGCGACTCTGAATAAATAAATAATCCTATTTCGAATAATGTCACTTTAAATGGAAAAACTCCCTTATGCAGTATCCCTCGGGGTAGCGCATGTAAAAAGGACGTGTGACAGCTCTGGCGACTCCGCTGGGGAATCAGAACTTAGAACTTCGGTTCAGGGTTTAAGAATTCGAGCTTAGAATAACTGTTATGTTTGGCTTTTTCTGATTTTCCTACAGGTTTTCCTGCTAAATGTGCTAAATATTTTACCGCTTTGATATTATTTGAACTATATATATAAATTGTGCCGGAACCCTTCTCTTCTCACCTCCGGGGATGTTGCTTACTGGTTGAGACTCCCTATTCTGTTAGTGTCTTAGCCTGAAATAAGAAAGAGGTCGGATAAGTTACAAATTCGGACGATCCCGCGGGTCCCCGGTACGTAGCCCTCTCCTCGACTCGAGTTGTCCGCTCGGGTACATGGTCTAGAACACATACCTAGGTTTTGAACCTAGAATAACTTGACTTCATGCCGGATCCCTAGTAGGAACGCTTATTTGCATCACGTTGCATTTGACTTAGGGGACTCAACACAGAGGTTGGGTCCGTCTAGGACAGGTAACCTGAAATGAAAAAGGACCATCATGCTGCATCCTGTTTGTTTTACGCATTTATTTGCTTCAGACTTGCATGCTGATCGGCTTTTAAATATTGAAAAAAAAGAGAAAAAATAGCAGTGTAGAGAATTAATTGCATACCAGTGCCCAAATACTATCGAAACTCTGCCAAAATTTTAAAAAAATAAAAAAGAAAAATATTTTATCATTTTAAAATAGCAAAAAAAAGGGGGAAAGAGTCTTTATTTTTGTTCTTCTTGTTTTCAAAATTGTTTGTTGAAAAAAAAGAAAGAAAAAAGTCATTATTTTAATTTGGAGAATACGTTGTTGAAAAGAAAAAGAAAAAGTCTTGTTTTCAAAAATAGTTCGTTTTATCTGACCGAACTACGCGGGTCTGATTCTCACCGGATGTGAGATACGTAGGCAAACCTCATCGGTTCCGACCTCAATTTTCAAAAATTCAAAAAAAAATGCTCTTTGGATGTCTTCCTTCTTATAAATGTCCAAAAAAAAAAATTGAAAAAAAATTAAAGTCCAAAAATATTTTGCTTTTCTTTAGAAGTAATTTTTGTAAATAAATAAAAAGCTCAGAAATTCAAAACATTTTTTCTTAAAAGTCCCTCTTTCGAAAATTAAGAGGCAACATCCAAAATCCAAAAAAATATATATTTTTCTTTCTTCCTTAGGAAAAGATAAAACAAATGAAATATCATACAAAAATATTTTCTTTTTTACTTTTAAAAATTTCTGAACTTCAAATCAAAAGAAAAATAATTTTAAGAAGTCTCTCTTTCAAAAATAAAAGAAAAATCGAAATACAAAATTCAAAGAAAAATTCCCTTTCTTCTTTTAAAGCATTTTTTTTAGAAAGTTCCAAAAAAAATCAAATAAAAAAAAAGTTTTCCTTTTGCCTTAAAGCTTTAATGGTCTGAGTTTTATAAAAACCAAAAAAAAAGTTAATTTATTTACTCCATTTCCAATCTTCCCGAACTACGCAAGATCTGATTCATGCGGGGTCATGATAAGTAGGCAATCCCCATCGCATTCGATCATATCCATAGAATTAATTGAGTGAAAAAAAGAAAAAAGAGTGAAAATAAATAAATAAAAGAGTGACAAAACAAACAAAAAAAGAAAAGAAAGGAGAGTGCCAAAAAATAAAAGAGTGGCAAAAATTAAAAAAAAATCAAGAGTGATTTAAAAGAAGAAGAAATGAAGAAAAGAGGTACAGAGTTGAAAATGGTTAGTTAAGGCCGGGATGAAACATGCAATCGTACAAACACATGGTAGAAGCGTTTAACTGTTAGGTGCATTGCATCCCAACATGTGATTTCCTATATGTTAAATGTCCCAAAACTAACAAGGTTGTTGTGTGAGCAAGTTAGTCAGGTTCTTTTTAGGTGGTTGGTTTTGTTGATATGCAGTGACGAACGCGCAACTTTGCACGCGGCCACAACATTATACACAAAGCTGAACTCCACCTCCTAGAAATGCCCATCCTTACCAAGCTCCATATAATCCCTAATCAAATATTCCTCGGTACAATCCTCGCCCGAGAGAGCCTTTCAAAAGGAATCAGCTCACCCCTATTGGTGAATCATACTCAGGTTTGTTCCAAAATCTAGTCAGGCGAGGTTTGCTACAGCCAGTGGCCCAAATCCGGCTGAAACCCGAGCCCCCTCGCACCGAGCTGATGTTATATGTGAATACCACTCTGGAGCAGTGGGACACAATACAGAGGACTGTTGGACCCTCAAAAGGAGCGGTTGAAAATCTGATTGAAGCTGAAAGAATTGTTTTTCGGGAGGAAGAAGCTCCTGATGTGATGAACAATCTGTTGTCTGCCCACAACATCAGGCCAATAGTCGGAATGATCTGGAAAAACTCCCTTGTACAGTATCCCTCGGGATAATGCGTGTAAAAAGGAGGCGTGACAACTATATTTTTGTCGGAAATATATGTTGACTTCATACTTACAATGGAGATTCTTTATACCTACAATGGCGATACATGTCGACTTCGTACGTACAATGGAGATTTGACTATATTCATGTCAAAAATATATGTTGACTTCGCATATACAATGGATATTCTTTATACCTAGTCCCTTCATTGCTCGGCCTGGAGATGACATCAGCAGGAAGGGAAATGAACAATACTTCGGACCTCGAGACGTCTCCCTCGTCGCCTCATTAAAAACCTCACCGAGAAAACCTGATTGGGACAAAATCTAGGTGAGGGAAAAAGAGTACGACTTAGGCGGCGTCTATTTTCAGAAGTGGAAGCATTTGAGGTGGGCGACATTCCAGTTATTTTGTAGTAGTTTTCCTTCCATTGTCTCTATTTGGAATGCTCATTTTTTTGCTGCTGCTATGATTTTATGTGGCCCGTCCCAGTTTGTTCCCATTTTTCCTTCATTTAGGTCTTTCTCTGCTTGTGTTTTGGCTTTGAGAACGTAATCCCTTACTCTGAGTGATCGTACTCTGGCCTTCTTGTTATTGTACCTTTTTGCTTGTTGCTTTTGGGCTATCATTCTTATGTGAGCCATATCTCTTCGCTCTTCGACTTCATCCAGGTCTTATAATTTTCTTTTGTCGTTGCTTGGTTCACTCTCATTGGAGTATCTCAGGCTAGGTTCTCCAATCTCGACGGGTATAATCGCGTTAGTCCCGTAGACTAACAAATATGGCGTTTCGCCTGTGCTGGTTTTTGGCATGGTGCGGTATGCCCATAGTACTTCTGGTAGAAGTTCAGACCATAGCCCCTTGGCGTATTCGAGCTTCTTTTACAGTATGTTTAATGTTGTTTTTTTGGAGGATTCAACTTGGTCATTACTGGCAGGATGGTATGGCGTGGAGAGTATCCGTTTAATGTGCTATTTTTTGAAAAACTCTATCGTTTTCTTCCGGATGAACTGAGGTCCGTTATTGCAGCTAATTTTTTAGGGATGCCGAAGTGGCATATGATATTTTTCCATATGAGTGTGATGACTTCTTGCTCGCGTATTTGGGTGTACGCATATACTTCCACCCATTTAGAAAAATAATCAGTTAAAACCAGAAGGAAACGTACCTTACCTCGTCCTACTGGGAGGGGTCTGACAATATCCATTGCCCACTTTATGAATGGCCATGGCAAAGTGACGGAATGCAGGAGTTCTCCTGCTTGGTGTATCATAGGGGAATATTTTTGTCATTGCTCACATTTCCTAACATAAACCACAACTTCTTTTTTCATGGTAGGTCGGTAGTATCCTGCGCAGATGAGGCATCTGATAAGGGCTCGATTTCCTGTATGGGCACCGTAATGACCCTCGTGTACTTATTCTAGTACTCACCTTGTTTGATTTGGCCCAAGGCATTTTCCAGGGGGCCACCGAACGTCCTTTCGTAAAGTTCATGGTTCAAGAGGTTATACCTGACCACCTGTATTCGAAGCTTTTTGGCTACTTTCTTATCCGGTGGGAGCATCCCTTCCTGCAAATATGTTATGATGTGGTTGCGCCAGTCCCAAGTTAAATTTATAAAATATACCTCGACCTGGTCTATCGAGAAATAGAGAAGATTATAAAGCAGTAAAATTATCAACTAACAATGATGAAATTTGAGACAAAACTAAGGAGGTCTAGAGTTATGATTTCCTCAAATGTTGGAATAATTCTCGCTATGTTCCCAATAATTTTGCCTATGTATTCTCTACTAATTGTGAGCACTTTAGGTGTTGTAATTCTCTCTTGAGAAACTACAAAAATTTACTAGACATATTCTTTCGAACTACGCTAGTTGGCTTTATATAACCGCTCATTATGACCACGTCAAGGCTTTGTTATTTCTAAACCTACCTTTAAACCTGTTGTATTGATTTCTCACGTACGTTAGGAGTGATGTTGTTCAAAGACCACCTAAATATGTATCCTTTCTCAAGCAACACATAATAAATAGGCACAGTCAATCGATGATCATTCAATAAACAACAATAAGCACGTCGTTGAACAAGTAGAGAAATCCAACGACTCAATTATATAAAAACATAAAAAGAATTTATCCTACAAAAGGTTCCATCGAAACCCTAGATAACAAATTAGCTGTTCATAATAGTATGTAAAACTACAATACTAAAAGTCATAACCAACAATAAAAAAAAAGGAAGAGGAAGGAAAAACTCGTAGAAGAATTTCCCGCCTTACTCCTATTGTGTCTCTACCTCCTTAGGTCGAATATGTGTCAAAAGTATGTCCAACCCCTTAAAACACCATTTTTTCATGTATATATACCAAGTAAGGTTGGGCCCAAACAATTATACCTTCTACTACGCAACAATTTTCAGGTTTGGACACTCGCGGTCGTGGTCTGGGCACGGTATTTTCCCAGTGCACTGCCTCAGTCCGCGTGTAGGTCCAAGATCGTGTTTTTCACCCTGTTCCGCTTGGAATTTGGAAAAACGTAAAACATAAAAGTTGTATCCCTTTGAGTTAGCTTTCCAACCATATATTATATAGCCCAAATATAGTTTAGAGCAAATATTTATGTTTATTTTACTAGACAATGCGTAATATACCTAGTCTTCATGTGTTCTTAACTATCAAATTTGACCCCCGAACACGATCCCGACTTAATTCCTTGAGGTTTTAATCAGACTTCAATGCTCCAAATCACTAGAATTCATTCTGTAATATCTATATAGTTCGGAACCACTCCTACAAGGCATAAAACACACCTAGTGCAAAACACTAGCGATGAAAGCTCAAACTCAATTAAAGTGCAGTAAATTAGAGTGTAATAAGCGACTAAAATACGCAATTATAGCCTATCATCAACACCCCACACTTAAACCATTTCTCTTTCTCGAGCAATCAAACTACACTTTATATAGACACGACCTTTTTAAACAATTATCCTAACTCGTCACACCAAGAATACTTAAAATAGACTAAGCACAAAAGCGTAACATCTTCACCTCAAGATTTGACTTGCAAGTGCCACACATTATTGGTCACCTACATTACCTCTCCTTCATGAATCAAGTTCCCTCACACAACAAAAGAGAGTAGTTCTACACAATAAAATTTAAGAACACTTAGGAACTCAAGATAGAAAGAATGCAATCACTCTCAGTAATAACATTCATATGCCATAAAAGATGCACCATAGGCTTGCCCGTAGTGTACTACTCTACTAATCGAGCTCATTCAGTCTAGGATCAAGTAGGAATTTATTTGGTTGTAATGTAGGCTGCGGGACAAGTAGGATACATTTAGATATAAGAGTGACTACACCTCCCTAAGTACTTTAATACATATACTTTAACATTCAAGCCCATACTTACGTCAAACCATAACTCCACCTTCACATCAATATATATTAACTCCATATTTATTTAAGCATACTTACATCAAGAGTCACCACTTAGTAAAGATTTTTTTTACAGCAATACAACTATTTTTTTTGCAATTCAAGTGGCTCTTACTTTTTCAAAACAATGCTCTTTTCTCCTTATTTCATTAGTTCCACTCAAAATCTAAACCAACCACCCCACACTTCCATTTTTATAAAGTTCATAACAATTCAAGTGCCCATGAGCGGTTAGAAGGTTCAAATAGATGGTTACTTCAAACAAATGGGTAAGGCTTGTAATGTGGTTGCCAAAGAAACATGATTACATGCTCAAAGGGGTTAACTACGATACATACAATTAGGCTGGTAAAATATACATATCTGGATCAACAAAGAAATCCCTATATCACTTCCAAGACTGAATAAAACTACTATTTCGCTTTGCAAACACACGAGGCAAGTTCTAGACATCAAATGCACGCATATAATAACACCCAAACCTTACACACACATGGCACATAATTCACTTAGGATTGGTTTCATCAAGACACTCTAGTCAAAGCAGTTAAGCAAAGTTAAGATCATACAATTTAATATACTTATACATGAGTCAAAAACTGAGCATAAGCATCACAACCAGAGTACTTACTATTCTCAAGGCATAAAAAAGTTAAGAGATATCGTTGCAATTCAATTCATCTCACACTAGCTTCTACTCCTAAAAAAATAAAACTAACTACACCTGGTTCAAACAAAACCCTTGGAAAAGAACCGCGGTACAAAGAAAAACCAAGGGGTAATTCTTACACTACCTAACAACAGAAAATATTTTTGTCTTTTTTTTAGACTTAAATCCCTCAAAAAAATTGTCTAATAAATCCATCGTCGGGAAAAGTTCAATCCTTTTTTTTTGTTTTTCTAAAAAATATATTCAATTAAACTAACACAACTAAAATAGCATAGAAAGTCACCCAGACAATCTCCTCACCTCACACTTAAAATTGTGCATTGTCCCAACGCACACCATAACTAATAAAAGGGTAAAAGAGACTCCCTAATATGCCAAAGACCGAAGCACTAACAACTCATGGGGCACTCAGACTTCTCTCAAGCTTGGTCCTTCGTGCGAGTACCTCACACTTTAGTTCCAACCATTTGGTTTGCTGTTGCATCCTTCCGATAGCTTTACTTTCCATGTTCCTAGAAATCAACAATCGACACTACAAGAATAATACAATAATAAAAAAATAAAAAATAAAAATAAACTAAATAAATAAAGTTTAAAATATAAAAAAATAAAGTTGGGTTGCCTCCCAACAAGCGGTTTATTTAACATCGCGACACGACGTGAATCACTTTTTGCCTCCACCTCGAGCTTATGAATTGAACCCCAAGTTTTGATTCAAGCTTATGATTATGGTCATGGGGCGGTGGAACGAATCTAACTGGCCCAAGGAAATAATGCAATATTCTGCACTCCTTGGCCTTTGTATGAGGTATGTAATCCTGACTTTCTGGCAAGAAGAATTCCAGAATATATGCACGTTGTTCCTCATTCCTTGCCTCTTCAATTGGTTCGGATGACTCTATTTCCATATCATCATTCAAACATAATGTGGAAAAATACTTGGAGTGTGGACCAATGCGCTCAAACACATGAACTTTAGGACTTTCAACATCCTCAACATCAATGATACTAGAGTCATCAAAATTTATATCCTGAAAGTCCTTGGCGGGCTCTAATCTCACTTCTTCAACATTGACTTCCTCAAATTGTAGTTGATTATGTTGTTGATGTTCTACTCTGACCTCCCCAATTAACACTTGCAATTCATACTCTTCTTGGCTACTATCCTTAATATTGTCTTGTTGAGCATTAAAAGCTCCAACCACCTGACACAATTGAGCCTCCAACTTGCGAATAGCTGCCTCTTGTCTTTCTATCTGCAATTGTTTTTCATTATTTTGTTTCAAAAGGCACTTTAACATATCCTTGATCTCCTTCAGGTCTGCATCCTCAGGTTCTGTGTTCCTGTTAACTTCACAAAAAAGGTAGAACCATCATAATAAGGGGTTGGGGAAGATAAGAAATATAAGCACAACCATAAAAGTGACCATTTTTACCACCACACGCATCACACACACTCCACAAATAAGATTGAGTTGGTACATATAACTCGCTCTCAGGAACGTTTTGAAAATTTTGCCTCGGGTAGTTTCCTTCACAATATGTATGGAGATCAATAGTAGAATTATCTACACTTAAATTCCCATAATTCAAAGATATCATGTTTCTCAAATCAACAGTTATAAAAAATACAAAAAAAGAAAAACAAAACAAAATAAAAGTTCAAATTTGAACCCTGGCAATATATACAGCTATATGTGATGACCCGCCACATCATCATGCCACATAGGCGCCATTTGGCATATATTAATGCCATGTGGAAGCTTACATAAGAAGAAGGCTAGCATTTGTGAGAAGATTCTAGAGAAGTATGGACATTTCCTTAGGAAGAACCTAGATCTTTATGGATTTGCTAGGAAAGTCCTTGGAATCTTCTAGGCTTGTAGACAATTCTAGAGAAAGACCTTATCTTGTAAATATAAAGGACTTGTGTAATAATTAATATTTATACACTAGCCCCTAGGAGACTAGTATATAAAGGGGGCCATTCATTTGTAATTCATCAAGTAAACAATTCAAGTTCTCTTTAATACAAAGCTTCCTTTAACAATTCTCTTGTGTTCTTTCTTCCATTCTCTTAGCGATCCTGAGTGTAGTAAGGCTGACTTGGCATAGCAAGAACGTGAGCAAGTTGTGCAAGATCGTGAACGAGTTGTCAAGTTCCACACGTGTACTTAGTTAATAACTAAGGACGTGACAACGTGGTATCAGAGCGAAGGTTTCAACTAAGGGAATGGCGAACGACGGAGAAATTAATGCTACCAACACCCAAGCCAACGTCATCCAGGATGCTGCTGGCAAGAGCGACCGTGGAAAAAAGAGGAATGCCACCGACAAGAGACAGAAGGTGCCACTCGAGGTTGTGTCAAATGAAGGGCTTACATCCCAAGAACCATCTGCCACTGAGGCGAGCGAGGATGAAGTGGAGGTCCTGCCCGAGGACGTCTCCCTCGGTAAAGAGTGGTTAATAAAGATGAACTAGGGGATGGACGCTGTGGAGATCTTTGGCCAACACTTGGGGAAGGTGGAAAGCACCCTTAGTGTTCTTGAGGGGCACACTCTTGAAGAGATTGAGAGTATCCGAAATGACTTGGAGGGACGTACACAGATCGAGATGGAACAAAGGCAAACCATCACTGCCTTAGAGTGCAGACTCATGGAGGCTTTGAGTACTATCGATGCTGTGAAGGCAAAGATAGATTCACTCGAGGAGCATGTCAATGCTGGCGTGATCGAGGCAGCCAGCAATGTTGCGGTAACGAGAGAGTCCAAGATTGAGGCTTCCAAACCCCCGGTGTTCAAAGGTGTTCGTGATAAACAAGAAGTGGAAAATTTCCTTTGGCACTTGGAGAACTACTTCAGGCACGGCAAAGTGAGGGACGACGAAACCAAGATCAACACTGCGGTAGTGTACTTCTTAGAGACTGCCATGCTCTGGTGTAGAAGGAAGATGGTCGACGTGGATAAAGGTCTATGTACTATTAGCACATGGGATCAGTTCAAAGCCGAGTTCAAGCGACATTTCTGTCCAAACAATGTTTTGTACGAGGCAAGGCGCAAGCTTAGGGAATTGAAACAAACAGGGAGCATACGTAACTATGTCAAGGAGTTCACTACCCTTATGATTCAAATCCCCAACCTGACCAATGATGACTTGTTGTTTCACTTCATGGACGGGTTACAAAATTGGGCTAAGCAGGAATTGCAACGCCAACAAGTCACTGATATAGACCAAGCCATAGTGGAGGCCGAATCATTGATGGATTTCAGGCATGAAAAGCACGACAAAGGCAATGGCAAGGAGTCAATGGTTAACAATGTCAAAGGTGGGGAAGATCGCGGCAAAGGCAAGGAGATACATCAACAATACTCCAAGACTCAAGATTCCAAAAAGTCGAGTGGTCGTCAGGGCTACACCGAGAAGAAGGCACAGGCCGAGAAGAAGGGATACTACATATGTGGAGGGCCGCACGGCTTCAAGAATTGTCCCGACCTAAAGAGCCTCAGCGCCATAGTTCGTGAATGAAAGGAGCAGCCGCAAGGAGAGAGTTCAGGAACCGCACAGTTGGGTATGATCAGATTATGTGGTGCCGTCACAAAGCAAGATATCCAACCTATCGAGAGTGTCAATCAGTATATGGATCTCACCATCAATAACAAGCCCGCTTGTGCAATGGTGGATACTGGAGCAACTCACAATTTTGTGACTGAGGCTGCCGCAAAGAGACTAGAATTGAAGCGTGCCCCAACCAACTCTCACGTCAAGACCGTGAATGCCAAGGTACAAAATGCTCGTAGGGTAGCTAATGAAGTAGGTGTCAAATTGGGAGCTTGGAAAGGTATGACAAACTTTACCGTAACCACTATGGATATCTTTGACATCATACTGGGGCAAGAGTTCTTTAGACATTGTCATACTTTGATTGACCCCTACCTCCAACGTCTCTTGGTTATGGAGCGAGAAGGAGCTTGCATGGTACCTACAATGACTATGCCGCACGAATAGATCCAAGCACAAATCTCAACTATGCAGGTTGTCAAGGGGATCAAGAAGGGGGAGCCAACATTCATGGAATCCATTGCAAGTATAGAGGAAGACAAGATTTTTCAAGAGATATTGCCACCTTGCATAGAGAAATTGCTTGAGGAAAACAAAGATGTCATGCCCGAGGAGTTGCCTAAGCACTTACCGCCTAGGCGAGAGGTGGATCACAAGATTGAGTTGGAGCCAAGGTCTAAGCCACCTGCATTTGCCCCATATCGTATGGCACCGCCCGAACTAGAGGAGCTCCAGAAACAATTGAAAGAGTTG
>MU745333.1:121833-179425 GCA_026770625.1 Nicotiana glauca
TTGTAACTGTTATGTGAAAGATTCTTGTATTTGCAATGCTTGCTTGTCTACTTGTTTGGTTTCATTTAAAGTCACAATTGTAGCATGGTTGGGAGCCACACTAGTGGATCTTGGGGGGTGCCTAACACCTTCCCCTCGAGATAATTTTTAGCCCTTACTCAAACTCAGGTTTTCATCTCAAATTCTTTTTTTTGAAGTGTCCTAATGCACTATAATCATTAGGTGGCGACTCTCCAAAAATCCAAAACCTAATTCCCGAACGGAAATAGAGTTGTCCTCCCAAATGTCGTAAACCCAATTTCGCGAGAAAAAGAGGGCGTCGACAGCATGGCGACTCTGCTGGCGATTCTTTAGGCTTTTACCGTTACATGCTATATGTGACTTTATTGCCTTCTTTTATTGCTTTTGTTTAATGCCTTTATTTGAAACTGACTTGTTTCTTTTGTTTCTTTTCCTTTAAGTACTTTCATTTACCGCTTTTCCCGTCAATGCTGTTGTAATTTTGAGCAATTATTGTAAACTTTATTTTATGAACGTGAAAATACATGTCAATTTGTTTCATTCTTGTAAACTGCATCTTCAAGATCATATTCCACTCATGCCAAATAAATACTATAGCAACGCTTATAATGAGAGTTGTGCACTTCCAATACTATCACCCCCTAAATTTGGCAAAGGTATATTTGCGGTAAAACCAGTCGATTAGCGGTGCAGTCGACAGTTTTGTGCCTTTCCCTCTTGAGTTGTCCGCTCAAGGGTACCTGTCTAATACCTCAATAGAAACCTCACTCCGTTTAAACTGTACATGCATCATGGTCAAACCTAGCCGAGTTAGTTATGTTGTCCACATAATGACTCATTAAGGTAGCCTTATCCAAAGTCCACCGGGTTTCCTTGAAACCCAAACGGACACCTCCATATTCTGTGCATTTATTTGGAGAACTTAAGTGCTTTCTATGCTAATTATTGGTTTAAATAGTCAAGTCCGGTGGGGGTAAGGGCCTAACACTTTGTTTTGCAGAAAATGAGGCATGAAGTCCCTAGATTTGGCATGGTAACCAACATTCATCCAAGGCTGCTGCATTGGTGGAAAGACCTCCATTCTAGTGATCAGACAATCGTCCGCAAGTACTTAGGAAATTTGCCTTCTCTTCTAGAGATTCAGCCTAACAACAGAATCATAGAGGCTGCGACATTGTTCTGGGATAGTGACGAGTCCGTGTTCTGCTTCGGGGACATTGAAATGACTCCTTTACTTGAAGAAATAGGAGGTTTAGCTGGTATTCCTTGGGAGACTTCGGGCTTGCTTATGCCAGAGAATCGCAAAGGAAGGGGTTTCCTTAAGATGATGGGACTGATGAAGAACCCAGACTTAACATGTTTGAAAGACTCTTACATCCCATTTGACTGTCTATATGAAAGGTACGGCCATAGCAAATCATACCGTACCGATTCAGACGAGTTCGCCATTACCTCATTGGGACATGTCCATAGAAGGGTCATCGTTTTCATGTTTTACTTTTTGGGAATGATGGTGTTCCCTATGAATAAGGCTAGGATCCACACCAGCTGGCCATGTAACCAAGACTTTAATGGAAGGGATTGGGGGGCAAATTTTCAGCATAGTGCCCATGATCGTCGCCGGGATATACCATGCCTTGAACAACTGTCAACAACAGGGCAGTCATTTTGAGGGTTGCAACTTATTACTTCAGTTATGGCTCGTGGAACACCTCCAGAAAGGGGAATACCGATAAGAGATCCTACGCAGAGATTGGGATGACCACATCGCCTTCCACCAGCCAAGGCGTATGAATTATATGCCTAAAATGTTCGCTCAACCATAGGACGCCAGAGAATGGGTAGAATTGTTTGAAAATTGGAAAGAAGACCAGGTACAATGGATGTTTGAGTGGTTCCCCACGGATGAATTCATTGTTCGATCCCGAGATGCACCATTTCTCATACTAATTGTTTTGAGAAGAACTTATCCCTACATTCCTCTCCGAGCTATGAGGCAGGCTGGAAGAAAGAAAATCATACCAAGGGTCGACAAAATGAGCCACTTCAGGGCTGATTTCTAGGACGATGATAGCCCTCACAGGTGCCAAGCTCAGCATTTGTGGCATTGCAAACTCGTTTTGGGGAAAGAATCTATTGAACCAGACAGGTATCATACCGGTTGTGTGCCACACTATTCGGGCTGGTTAGAAGATAATGGCATGGGTCAGCCAGGATTCGTTCAAGGTCATAGAATTATCGACGAGCATGCTAAAGCATGGGTTAAGTATAATCAACTGCGCAAGAGAATTCGAGAGTGTGAAAATGAGCACTGAGAAATACAAGAAGTCCATCTGAAGCTGATTGAGGAGCGGAAAGACATGGCTGTCAGTGCCAACAAGCGACTAGGGTATTTGGAGCGAGATCTAGTAGAGCTAGAAGGGAAGTTCATCAAAAGAATTGAAGATTGTCAAAATGCTAAAGGAAATGCAGGTGGACATCTGGCCCGAGCTTATTTGATGCTAGGACTACGCGAGCTGGTGAAGTTGTTTGAGGAAGACGAAGATGCCAAATCTGGGGAAGGTCCTTCTGGGACCAAGTAGATAGGAGTCTTTTATTTTGCTTTAATGATGTAATAAGGCCGATGGCCACTAATGACATTTTTGCTTTCCATTGTTTAGAGTCATTTTGGATTCTTCTTGTTTTATCAATAAAATGAGGCATTTAGCATTATAAGTTCTCAAAAACTATTTGTCGCTAGGTCTACCTTGGGCACAACGAGGCACCAAAATTAGGACGCGATTTACATTTTTAGCACAACGTGTTTAAATACTGCAATATTTTTTTTCCTCATAACCCACACTAACTTGCTACCTTTTTTTGTTTTTCTTTTGTTTTTATTCCCCTCCCCAAAGGTTAGTTCGTGCATCCTGGCACCATCGTCATACTCCACAAGATCCAAGGGCCCCCCACCTCCTCCTCCTTCGAGTCCTATCCGGGATAAGAACAAAGGTAGAATGGGAGATCCAAGCGCCAGAAAGGAGATTGAAATACCTCAAGGTACCCCGGTTGCTAAGGAAACTGCTACTTAACTGGAGCAAAAACTGTTGAAATTTTGAGAAGAGCTGGATTAGGTTTGGAAATTGCCGAACCTATCATTTTCCCTCACCTCTCCTGATGTCAACACCCAGAATCCCGCACCTCCACAAAACACACCACAACGACAGATACAACCCACTCAGACCCAACACTGCAACACATGCCACACTCCCAACAACACTCCAATACTCATTCCCGAGCCATTGAATGCCACAAATGACCATCTCCACAACACTCCTATTTTTGTGGATACTGTACCCCACTACACCCAACCAATCTCAAATGCACCCGAGTCTGATGACAAAGACTCCCTTATCAGGAACTTAGCGGCATAACTCAAGAAATTAACCAGCCGAGTTCAAGGCGTGGAAGGAAACAAAGGTATTGAAGGATTAAATTATGGAGACCTATGCATTCAGCCAGATGTTGAACTTCCGGAGGAGTACAAACCTCCCAAGTTTGAAATGTTTGATGGAACAGGAGATCCCAGAGTCCACCTGAGTACATATTGCGATAAGCTGGTTGGAGTTGGAAGGAATGAGAAGATCCTTATGAAGCTCTTCATGAAAAGCCTGAAGGGAGATGCTTTATCCTGGTACATCAGCCAGGACCCCAAGAAATGGACGAGCTGGGTAAGCACTGTATCGGATTTCATGGATAGATTCTGATTCAATACGGAGAATGCACTGGATGTATTTTACATACAGAATTTGAAGAAGAAGCCCACCGAAACATTCCGCGAGTATGCAACTCGTTGGAGGTCAGAAGCTGCAAAGGTCAGGCCGGCCCTAGAGGAAGAGCACATGAATAGATTCTTCGTCCGGGCTCAAGATCCCCAATATTACGAGAGGTTGATACTGATCGAGGGTCAAAAGTTCTCTGATATCATCAAACTTGGAGAAAGAATCGAAGAGGGCATTAAGAATGGTATGGTTACAAATCTTGAAGCATTGCAGGCCACCAATAAGGCTTTACAGATTGGGCGCATGTCTAAAAAGAAGGATGTAAGTGTCGTAATGGTCGCACGGGGAGCTAAATCACCACCAAAATACCACACTTACCCATCACCTCCACTTACATATCAGCCCATCCCGAATTATCAAGCACCCACACCCTCCTATCCACCTCCCGTTTACCAATCCTCTCTACTTCTCACATATCAACCCACCTCAGCTATATACTCTCAACCAGCACCTGTTTACCAAGCTTATAACACTCAACCCCTCATTACTAATCGCCACCCACCCGTCAAAATTTCCCAAGACCCAGACTAAATTTTGACCACAAACCTCCCAGAAAATACACAGCCATCGCTGAACCAATTGACCAGCTATATGAGAGACTTAAAGTTGCTGGTTATGTCACTCATATCCCAACAAAAGCTCCAGAAAATCCTCCCCAGTGGGTCAACCCCAACAAGACATGTGCGTATCATTCCGGCATGAAGGGATACACCCTTGATGAGTGCCGCTCATTGAAGGACAAGATTCAAACCCTGATCGACAATAAGGTCATCATAGCAAAGGAACCCGCTCCTAATGTTCGCAAAAACCCTCTGCCTGACCACAAAGGTGGAGACATTCACATGATCGAGATCAAAGATGATTGGGACCCCAAAAGGTCGATAGGTTTGATTGCTAAAGGTGATGAACCAATTGTTGTGCAGAATCAGCCCTCCAGGGACGATGAAGTAAACATGTCTATACCTCTCGAATTTGAAGCGCCTCCTTCTGCAAAGGCGCCCGGGCCAATAGAGGTTGAATTTGGAGTTCCAAAAGCACTTATACCCTTTAAAGTTGCTCTGTTACCATCGAGGGTGCCTATTCCTGTGGCAATGTTAGACATAACACCGTTGCACTCAAATGCCATACCATGGGATTACATTGCGGAGGCTAGGAAGAAAGGAAAGACCAAGACAGGAGAAATAATTGTCGCGCAAGGAATGACTAGAACGGGAAGGTTTTACACCCCGGAGCACCTAGCCGAGTCCAGTAAGCAAGCCTCGAGACGGCCTATTAAAGTAGGGCCCGACGATCTTTGGAGGAAAATACAGGCTAAGGAGTACTCGGTCGCTGAACAATTGAACAAAACACCAGCACAAATATCTATCCTAGCTCTTTTATAGAGTTCTGACGCTCACAAGAATTCCCTAATGAAGATACTGAGCGAAGCTTATGTGCCCAGCAATATAACCGGGGGTGAAATGGCCAACATGGTGGGGCAAGTGCTGGAGAGCCATAAAATAACCTTCTATAAAGATGAGCTGCCGCCGGAAGGATTGAGCCACAAAAAGGCACTGCACATCACCGTGCAATGCGAAGATTATTTCATCACTAGAGTCCTGATCGATGGAGGATCGAGCCTCAACATCTGTCCGCTGATAACTCTCAGAACTTTGGGAAAAACCCTGCACGAGATCAAAGATGGAGTTGTCAATGTCAAGCCTTCGATGGGTCCCTGAGATATACTATTGGAGAAATCAGCCTATGCTTACAAATGGGGCCAACATGGTATGACGTCAACTTCCAAGTAATAGATGTCCCGGCATCCTACAATCTGCTATTACGACGGCCTTGGATCCACGCTGCTGGAGCCGTAGCATCGACCCTGCATCAGGCAGTAAAGTTTGAATGGAATCGCCAAGAGGTGATCATTCATGGCGGTGGTAGTAATCCCATATATAGTCGCCAGACCATCCCAATGATCGGAGACAGAAGAAGAATAGGCAGAGAAACATACCACCACATCGAAAGGGTCAACGCTGTAGATAAGGGTAAGTGGTGGGACAACAAGATCGAAAGTATCCTGAATTGGTGTGGGTACGAGCCTGGAAAGGGACTTGGTAAAAATCTTCAGGGTATCACTAAGCCCATCAAACTAAAGAAGCATGGTACTACATTTGGCTTAGGGTACGGTTATACTTGGGAATAATTCCAGAGCTGGTCGCCACCATGGCACGGTCCCTACTATCCATTGGAGCTTCTGATACCTAGCTTGGAGCAAACCTTCCAGCCAACAGATACTATATATGGGTCAGAGGAAGATGAAGCGTTGGCAGTCATGATGAATTTGTTTCTGGAGGATGATGATATGGACTGATGTGTTCTTTTCGAGGAGGAAGGGGAGGAAGGCCCTTCCACACAAGCTGTCAATCAGGGAGACCGCCTTAGCAATTGGTTAATTAGGACCGTTAGGGCCCGACAGGCTTCGGGGTAGCAAGGCTAAACAAAAGCACCATGCATTTCGTTTTTTAGCTTACTTTACTAGTTGATTTTCTTTCCGCATTGTCTTTAATTTCGAAAAGAGCTCCGATGTTTCAAACAATTATGAATTTAATCAAAGCATTTCAGTTTATCATATATCACACTCTTATTATTTTCTCTATCATTTACTCTATTTTTATACAGTATTACTATTACTTACCTTGATGATGAACCAACGATTTTGACTTGCAACAAAACAACGCAACAAAAGGACATAGACTCAGAGGAAGATGAGATACCAGAAGAGGTCGTTAGAGAAGTAGAGAATTTTGAGAATAGACCTAAGTCTAAACTTGAAGAAACTGAGGTAATTAATTTGGGAGATACAAAAAATGTCAAAGAAACTAGCATTAGTGTTCACCTGTCGCCATCAGAAAAGGAAGGATACACGGAATTTCTAAAGGAATAAGTGGACATATTCGCCTGGTCGTATGATGATATGACTGGTCTCAGCACGTCCATTGTAGCTCATAAACTGTCAACAGATCCAACCTGTCCTCCGGTAAAATAGAAGCTCAGAAAATTCAAACCCGACATGAGTTTGAAAATCAAAGAAGAGGTTACTAAGCAGGTCAAAGCCAAAGTTCTCAGGGTGGTGGAATATCTAACGTGGTTAGCCAATATCGTGCCGGTACCAAAGAAGGACGGGAAGGTTAGAATCTGTGTCGACTACCGGGATCTTAACCGAGCCAGTCCCAAAGATGACTTCCCCTTGCCAAACATACACATTCTTATCGACAACTGCGCAAGCATGAATTGCAGTCTTTTGTTGATTGTTCCACTGGATACCATCAGATATGGATGGACGAGGAAGATGTAGAGAAAACGGCTTTCATCACGCCATGGGATGTATTGTTACAAAATGATGTCGTTTGGGTTAAAGAATGCTGGTGCCACCTATAAGAGAGCCATGACTACTATCTTTCACGGCATGATACACAAGGAGATTGAGGTATATGTGGACGACGTCATCATCAAATCCAAGAAAGCCACTGATCATATGGAAGATCTGAGAAAGTTCTTCAACAGACTGAGAAGGTACAATCTGAAACGAAATCCTGCCAAGTGTGCATTCGGGGTTCCTGCTGGAAAATTATTGGGTTTCATTGTGAGTCGTCGAGGAATAGAATTGGACCCATCAAAAGTCAAAGCCATCCAAGAATTTCCACCACCAAAGAACAAGAAGGACGTGATGAGTTTCTTGGGAAGACTCAACTATATCAGCCGGTTCATAGCTTAGTCCACGGTCATTTGTGAACCCATCCTTAAAATGATGAAGAAAGACACTGCTACTAAATGGACTGACGATTTTCAGAAATCCTTCGACATAATCAAGGAATACCTATCAACTCCACCAGTCTTGGTTCCGCCCGAGCCAGGGAGGCCTCTATTGCTTTATCTCGCGATTTTGGATGGAGCATTCGGTTGTGTTCTGGGACAACATGATGAAACGGGGAGGAAGGAGCAAGCCATCTACTATCTCAATAAGAAGTTCACCCCGTACGAGGCCCGATATTCTTTATTGGAGTGCACCTGTTGTGCTATGGATTGGGTAGCTCAGAAATTGAGGCATTATTTCTGTGCCTACACTACTTATCTCATATCCAGGATGGACCCGCTGAAGTATATCTTCCAGAAGCCCATGCCCACTGGCAAGCTCGCCAAGTGGAAAATCTTGATGAGTGAATTCGACATTGTTTTCGTGACTCAGAAAGCAATCAAGGGTCAAGCCATAGCAGATCACCTTGCCGAGAATCCCGTCGGCGGAGAATACGAACCCCTGAAAACGTATTTTCCCGATGAAGAAGTGTCCTTTGTAGGAGAAGATATTGCAAAATCCTACGATGGTTGGAGGTTGTTTTTCGAAGGAGTTGGCATAGGATCAGTCCTAGTATTAGAAACCGGCCAGCATTACCCAGTATCCGCCAAGCTCAGGTTCCCTTGCACAAATAATATGGCTGAATACGAAGCTTGCATCCTAGGGCTTAAGATGGCCATCGACATGAACATTCAGGAGTTGTTAGTGGTCGGGGATTTAGACTTGCTCATACATCAAGTTCGAGAAGAGTAGGAAACCAAGAACTCCAAGATATTCCCCTACTTGCATCATATACAAGAGTTAAGGAAAAGATTCACAAAGACGGAATTTTAGCATGTCCCCAAGGTCCAGAACGGGTTCGCTGACGCATTGGCTACTCTGTCATCCATGATCCAACATCCAAATACGAATTTCATTGATCCCATCCCAGTAAAGTTTTATGATCAACCAGCTTATTGTGCTCACGTTGAGGAAGAAGCGGATGGAAAACCATGGTTCCACGACATCAAGTAGTACTTGACAACAGGAGAATATCCAGAACTTGCCAATGCTACTCACAAGCACACACTTAGGAGATTATCCAACAACTTCTATCACAGAGGGGGAATCTTGTATAGGAGGACTCCCGATTTGGGTTTACTGAGATGTGTCAAAGCAAAAGAAGCCTCCAGACTATTGGACGAAGTGAACGCAGGGACTTACGGGCCACACATGAATGGTTTTGTCTTAGCAAATAAGATACTCCGAGCAGGGTATTTTTGGATGACTATGGAAACAGACTGTTTCCAGTATGTTCTCAAGTGCCATCGCTGTCAGATACATGCAGACATGATAAAAGTGCCTCCTAATGAGCTTACTGCAACAAGCTCACCGTGGCCATTCGCCACCTGGGGAATGGACGTCATTGGACCTATCGAGCCTGCCGCATCAAACGGGCACAGGTTTATCCTGGTGGCAATTGATTATTTTACTAAATGGGTTGAAGCAGCGTCGTACAAGGCAGTGACTAAGAAAGTTGTGGTAGATTTCGTCCATGACCGTATTATTTGCCGATTCAGAATTTCGGAATCAATCATCACCGATAATGGTTCCAATCTCAATAGCGACTTGATGAAAGCAATGTGTGAGGCATTCAAGATTAAAAATAAGAACTCTACAGCCTACAGGCCTTAGATGAATGTAGCTGTAGAAGTAGCCAACAAGAATATCAAAAAGATACTAAGGAAGATGGTCGAAAGTCACAAACAATGGTATGAGAAGTTATCATATGCCTTACTGGATACCGCACCACGGTCCGCACATCGACCGGAGAAACTCCCTACATGCTGGTTTATAGTACAGAGGCGGTCATCCTCGTCAAGGTAGAGATTCCCTCCTTAAGGATCATACAAGAAGCAGAGTTGGACAACGCAGAATGGGTAAAAGGTCGCTACGAGCAGTTAGCCCTTATAAATGGAAAAAGGATGAATGCAGTTTGCCACGGTTAGTTATATCAGAACAGAATGTCTAGAGCCTTCAACAAAAGAGTTAAGCCAAGGAAGTTTACACCAGGGTAGTTAATGCTGAAGAAAATATTCCCACATCAAGACGAATCCAAGGGAAAATTCTCTCCCAACAGGTGAGGACCGTACATGGTTCATCGGGTTCTAACTGGAGGAGCCCTTATTCTTGCAGCAACGGACGGAGAAGTCTGGCCAAAGCTAATCAATTCAGATGTAGTGAAAGGATACTATGTGTAACCACTTATGATTCCCTTTATGATATAATTTGAACTACGCCAGACCTGATTCCCGTTTAAGAGGGAATACGTAGGCAGCCCTATGGATTCAGTCACAATTTAATAAAAATTCCATTTCCCCCTACTATTGGAACTGGAGCAGAATTTTGATGAGGACCCTCAAAATTCCGAAGTTAGTTTTTGGCCACTCATCGCCAGGAATGCCACCTCAGTAAACTGGGGCAGAATTTTGAGGAGGACCCTCAAAATTTCGGAGTTGATTTTTTCAACCGTTCAGCGCAGCCGTCAAAGGGCAGAATTTTGAGGAGGACCCTCAAAATTCCGGAGCGAGAGAGGTTGCAATGTCTTGGACCACGTCACAGTCGTTGGTTCATCTAAAGAAAACTATTTTCTACTTGTATTATATTTACTAAATCATGCATAACTATTGTTCAAATTGCTGTTGTTTAGCAACGCTACTCCAATGATACGCAACGCTGGAAGCTAGGGGAAAATAAACTAGCCTTTCCCCCTTACAAAACTCGCAATTTTTTTTGGATGCAGGCACTCGACCTACAAAATCATCAGGTATATTTACATACGCATACTTTTTCAAGAATTCAACTCTTCTCGAGATCATCACTTATCCGCAATCGCTATCCATACACAACATTCCTATCAATCATGACATCGTGATCGGCAATCAGCTAAGAAATCTCACTACTATCCCTCCATTTATCTTCTTGCATTGCATAAGGCTACTTTTCTGCCTTTCGAGACTAAGCATCATCTCCATCTACATCTTCTTGCATTGCATAAGACTACCTTTCTGCCTTCCGAGACTAAGCGTTGTCTCTATTTGCATTCTCGCATTTCATAAGGCTACCTTTCTGCCTTCCGAGACTAAGCGTTGTCTCCATCTGCATTCTTGCATTGCGTAAGGCTACCTTTCTACCTTCTGAGACTAAGCTTCGTCTCTATATGCATTATCTGCATTGCATAAGGCTACCTTTCTGCCTTCCGAGACTAAGTACTATCTCCATCTGCATTTTTGCATTGCATAAGGCTACCTTTCTGCCTTCCGAGACTAAGCATCGTCTCCGTCTGCATTATCTTCATTGCATAAGGCTACCTTTCTGCCTTTCGAGACTAAGCACTGTCTCCATCTATATTTTTGCATTGCATAAGGCTACCTTTCTACCTTCCGAGACTAAGCGTTGTCTCCATCTTGCATTATCTGCATAAGGCTACCTTTTTGCCTTCTGAGGTTCAGCTCTACCTCCACTTGCATGGCTAAAATACCGCCACTTTATCTTTCTCGCATGGCTGAAATATCGCTACCTCACATCTTGCAATCGACTAAAATATCGCCAAACTTTGTTTAAATTCTACATCGGCTGAAAGATCGGCAGTTCATCTCCATTATCATCTATACTTATGCTTTTTTGTCGGCTAAAATATCGCCATTTTACTTTTTACATCGGCTGAAACATCGCCTGTTTGATTTAAATTTCTATCAGCTGAAATACCACCATTTACGCTCTTTGTATCGACTGAAATATCACCATTTATGCTTTGTGTCGGCTGAAATACCGCCAAATCTTGCATCTCATGGGCTGAAATATTGCCAAACTATCCGAAGGCGTCATTGTTCGGAGGCATCATCCTTCATAGCCTGAGAACACCATGTCATGGCCTAAGGACCCACTTTATATCCTGCACATCATTATTCAAAGGCATCATGGTTCGGAGGCACCATTATCATAGCCCGAGAACATCATTTCATAGCCTGTGAATCCTTTAATTTTGCGCTTCATGGCCTAGGACATCATGGTCCGAGGACGTCATCCTAACTATCCAAGGACAACATTCATGGTCCAACGGGAACTTGCATCATGTTTAAGTTTATGCACAATATATGCCCGTATTTCTTACTTGCAGGTACATCGGCTAGCAACGGTCGTCTCAGCAGGAGCGATCCCGCTCCAGTCCTCGCCACCGATCCAGTTTCAAACACCTTTTGCCCCCTAAACATTGTGCCCATCTCTTTCAAATCGCCATCGGCATGTTTCATCAATGGTTCCTGAACTACATACAGCCTGATTCCTGTAAAACCAGGGATATGTAGGTAGCTCATAAACCGGAGCTCGGTCAAACTCTTTTCAAATCGTCGCTTCCGGTCAAAATTGGCCATCATATCTGTACCTGACAACTCTTTCATCCTTCCCGGGTAAAGAGGGACAGCTGTTGATACCCAATTTTTCCCTAAGTATTTTTATACCCAAAATACTTCCAAAATAACGTATTGGTGCATGTATAAGAACACCCAAGAGTTTTGGTGTTTTTAAATGATTTTTAAACCAATTTATTGCCTATTTTAATACAACAAAATCCAATAATTATTCCCAGAATTATCATTCTTGGTGAATAATTTATTCTATTCTCACATTTACACCAAAATATAATTAAGGTAATTTTCGCATATTTTAACAAGTTCATTTGGTATTTTAAAGCTAAATTGCATATTGTTGCAATTATAGCCTATCTTGTAATTTATGGCATTTTATGTTTATAACATTAGTCTCAGCATTTATTAATTAATATTTATATAATATTCATTTACCCAGTACTCTTAATCTATATTTTAAAATTGTATTACTATTTTATAAAAGTTTTAAAAAGAAAATTGGCTATTTACGACCTAGCCCCAATTACATTTCAATTATAGCCAAATTGGCACCCTTATTCAACCCAATTCAGCCCCAAAATTGAGCCCAAATCACCCCAGCCCAATTTTGTCCTAACCCGACCCAGTACCCATTTAAACCAAACCCGTCCATTTTCTTCTAATCTGAGCCGTTGATCATTTTGATCAACGGCCCAGACCTCCCCTTTCCTTTTTTAATTCCAAATGACCTCTTGCCCTACCTCATTATTCACCAAACGCTGCCATTGAATCCCCCTCTTCTCTCAACTCTCTCAACTCACCTCAAACTCTAGCTGCCGCCCATCGTAGAAACCCTAATCCATGGCTCCCCAGACTCATCGGAGGCCTACACCTGCCTCTCATGGCTTCTATGTGCTCATCTCTGGGTTCCTATGACTAGACCTTGAAGGGGGTCTCGACCAAGCTTTTGCTCGATGGCTGTTCTCCGGTCATCTTCAACCTCTGCACGGCCATAAATGGCCATTCGAGTTCAATCTTCGACTGTCCTGCTCAGATCGGGAGTTTTCAAAGCCTTTCCCATCTCTTGGGTTTCTTATGAAACCCTAGCTCTAAGGTTCCTTCGATTTATTCTTAGATATGCTCCAGATCTATGTGTGTTTGAACTTTCTAAGCATGTTTCTCGAAGTTTCCCCAATTTTTGTTTTCAAAACTCTTTGTTCTTCAACTATAGTTTATGTTAAGTTATTTTGAATCTCCTCCCTTGTTCTTGGCATGTTTCTGTACTTTGCTGGTTTGTTTCCCTTATCTGAGTAAGCATGTTGGAAAACCCTAATTTTGTGATTTTTGTTTGAGTCTGTTTGTTAAGGTTTCATTCGAGTTATACGCTTATCATCTCTAAGTTTATTTGATGTTAAAAACCCTAATTTGGGGATTTACTTGAGTTCCTGAGCCTATCTGCTTGGCTTATTGATTAATAGTTAAAACCCTAATTTTTAGGGGTTTTCACTTGGAACTTTGAAATTGCTTGTTGTTTCACCTATTTGTCGTCTCTAAACTCAACTGATTTGAAAACCCTAGTCTCTTTGGGAGGCTATTCGAGTCCTGTGGGGTTGTTTGTGCAGCTTGTGTGTTTGAAATAATTCAACTTGATTCCTTATTTCAACATTTCTTTTCTCTATATGTTCTAAGTTTGTGCCACCTGACAAACTCGATTATGATTCTCACTCGACTCTCTGCATGTTTTCGATTCCTTCTCTCTCTATTACACACTGAAGCCTAACTAGCATGTTTTGAATGTCTGCTATATGCTATTGTTGTATGATGTTTCTTTTTCCATAGCCTGACCTCACATGTCTGCTATTTGTGCATGTATTATATACTGAGTTCCTCCTGTGATTTTTTTTTAAACACGAAATTGATTTCAAAAACTTTTCCTTCCTTGAGATCCTGATTTTACTAGCCTATCAAAGTTTAATTGATACTCTTCCTCTGATTGGCCTCACTGAATCTTTCCAAAAATAACTTCAAATCCTGTACTTAGACTTAATTGCCTATTGTATGACTTTACTGTTTCTTTTATGGCAACAGCCATTCTGCTTACAAGATTGATTCTCTTTCCTTATTTGGATCCTGTTAGTATCCATTTGAATAAGAATCCCCTAATTAAAGGGGAGTCTTATGCTAATTGATTCTGATTTGTGATCATGCCCTTATTTGTGTTGGATTTTTACTTATTACCTTACTCTACTCATTTTCAAAAAGCTATAAATACTCTCCTACCTTTCCTTTTAACGCACGAACACTGACAAACAATGTGAGTTCAAAAATCATTCCTACTAAACAAAAACTCTCTCTCTCTTTTCTACTACTTGTGTTGTTGCTTGGCTTTGGACTTTTGTTTGCTCTACTTTCTTCTGCACTTTTGCTTCTCTGCTGGTATGTTCTAGTTAATTTTCAAGCTTTATCAACAACATGTTTCATTCCTGTCTACTTCTGTTCATGTTTTCCTGTAACATGTTTCCCTTTCCCTTGTAATTCAATGTTTAATTTATGTGTACATCCTGTCAGTTGTTGGTTATTTATTTGATACTTTATGAATCCCAAACCCTCATATCCCCTTTATTATGGTTTAGAAACATGGAAATGTCTGCAATCATTGTCCATGGATATGAACAGGGTCCTTTGGGGCCCTAAGCTTGTCAATTTCCCATCCCCATTCCCTCATTGCATGTGCTGAGTAACAGCCTTGGCCTGCCAGTGTTTCTGATTATTGTTCAGGCTATGGCTTGACCTCCAGTAGGTCTTTACTCCCTAAATATTTGATCAATAGGTTTGGTCAAGGGTGTTCCAGTCTATTTTGTGGCTGGGCATGACCACCAACTTTCTTGGGTAGCCTTTATCCCTTCTTTTGCACTTACACCTCATTCTTAGAACTTAAGTTCTGCCCCTTTTGTGTGAGCCTTGACTTGGGACCCTGGAGCTCCCTCTGAACTTGGACACATAAGGGTTGGCCCTTCGACACTGCACAACTCAATTTTTGTTCAACATCTTGGGTGTATGCACTGCCTGGGGTTCCTGAAATCCCTTGGATCTCTGAAACACCCTAGATGAGAGAAGGCTTGGAAATCTGGATCTCGAAAGTGGCTCAATCTCATACTATTAGGCCTCAAGCCTGGATTTGGCTGCTTGTATAGCTGAGGGTTTCTAATGTATTTTTAATTCCAGTTTATTTCTTTTGGGCTGTAATAACTTGTACAAGTCGGGGAACTTAGTAAAAAGGGGGGATGGGATTTAATTTTTACGCATCAAGGGTAGAGATCCTGCCTATAGGAGTTCGTTGTGATTTTCTGCAATTTCACACCTAGAAATCATGCCTATTGGTTAACTTTCAATTTCTGCAAATACACCTAGAAATCATGCTTATAGGGTAACTCTTAATTCCTGCAAATCCACCTAGAAATCCTGCCTATAGGCTAACTTTTAACTTCTGCAAACTCACATCTAGAAATCATGCCTATAGGATTCATTCATAATTTCTGCATCTTCGCGCATAGATATTCTGCCTATAGGTCAACTTCTAAATTCATATAAAATATGGTCTATAAACTATTGCATTCTGCATTTATAAACACCACTCGACAAACAGTTCATAGGTTCAATAATAAAAGCTGCATATAGATACCATGTTCATTGGACTTTTTTTAATGTCTAAAAAAGGGTTATCCAAATCAGTAAGCGTATAGAAAGCATGCCCATAGCAAATTTCGAATCTGAATAGAGGTAATATTAACTGTTAAACTCATAATGTCCCTGTTAAAATTGGAAATCCTTTTAGTCTGCATCTTCTTTTCTAAAATCAGTATATAACTCACCTAGCTTTAACCAACACTTAGATGCTCAATTAGATCGGTTTTAGTCAACTGCATTTGAGTAAGCCTAATGTAGACTTTTCGCCTAAAAATATGCGTTAAACCAGTCCGCTCGTCGCTTTATTTAATTAAGACCAAAATCCGTATATGTCTGACATGCTAAACTCTATGATTTTTGATGGTTTATGGAGGCATATTTGAGCCTTGTTTGCTTGTCTGTTTCCCTCTATTTGCAATTACTTGTTTTGGTTGAAGCCTTAGTATTTAATCCTTTGAAACTTCTAAAAGCCCCAAATCCTTTCCCTTTAGGATTAGTAGTCCATTTTGCCTCCGGGACTGATAGGATTGGGACAGGTAATAGCATGCAATAAGTAATGAAACCATTCCGCACTTTAATACCTTAACGGGGTGGGAAGGGTAGACATGGAGATGATGATCACACGATAACACTATGCGTACAATTGGGTACTAGTGTTGTGTGAATGATCCATGTAATGNAGTTACTTGCCTCAATTATTTGACCTATTCCCTTTATTTGTGTATCTCTTCTTTAATCACAAATTGCTTCCTTCCCAAACTTCAGCTCTTTTAAATCCTTTTTGCACTTTTTATTTGTAACTGTTATGTGAAAGATTCTTGTATTTGCAATGCTTGCTTGTCTACTTGTTTGGTTGCCTATAAAGTCACAATTGTAGCATGGCCGGGAACTACACTAGTGGATCTTGGGGGGCGCCTAACACCTTCCGCTCGAGATAATTTCTAGCCCTTACCCGAACTCTGGTTTTCATCTCAAATTCTTTTTTTGAAGTGTCCTAATGCACTATAATCATTAGGTGGTGACTTTCCAAAAATCCAAAACCCAATTCCCGAACGGGAATAGAGTTGTCCTCCGAAATGCGTAAACCCGATTTCGCGAGAAAAAGGGGGCGTCGACACCCACCAAGGGACATATTGCTACAAGGTGATGCCCTTCGGACTTAAAAATGCAGGGGCGACATGTCAAAGACTGGTTACCAGAATGTTCAAGGAACAGCTTGGCAAGACCATGGAGGTCTATATCGACGATATGCTGGTGAAGTCGGCAAACAAAGAAGACCACCTCAACCATCTGAAAGAAGCCTTCGAGATACTACAACAGTATGGGATGAAATTAAACCTAGAAAAGTGCGCCTTCGGTGTAGCCTCAGGAAAGTTATTGGGCATCCTCGTATCACAACGAGGTATCGAAGCCAATCCGGACCAGATCAAGGCAATAGATGCAATACCTGAGACCTTGAACGGTAAAAAATAGGTACAAAAGCTGACGGGTCGAATAGCCGCTCTATCCAGGTTCATCTCGCGATCCTCCGATAAGTGCCATAAATTTTTTAACGTATTGAGAAAAGATCACAGACTACAATGGAACGAGGAATGTGCCGAGGCCTTGAAAAAGTTAAAAGCATACTTGTGTTTGCCACCATTGCTAGTCAAAGTGAACCTTGGCGAACCCTTGCTAGTATACCTGGCAGCGTCCGAAGTCGCTGTCAGCGCAGTACTGGTCCGTAAAAACTAAGGTACGCAGTATCCTATTTACTATATCAGTAAAACCCTAGTGGATGCCAAAATACGGTATCCACACCTCGAGAAGTTGGCCCTGGCACTAGTCGTAGCTTCACGAAAGCTTAGACCCTACTTTCAGTGTCACCCCATAAAAGTTATAACAACCTTCCCCCTGAGAAGCATCCTGCACAAGCCCGAGTTGTCGGGCAGGATCGCCAGATGGGCTATAGAGCTCAGCGAGCATGACATATCCTATCACCCAAGAAACGCCATCAAGTCACAGGTACTTGCAGATTTTTTCGCCGATTTCAGTACAGAGATTCTGCCAGAAGCAGAACTGGAGGCCATTTGTGCCTCTCCTAGTACCGACCTCTAGACCCTCTACATTGATGGCGCTGCCAACACCTAGGGATCGGGATTGGGACTCATTCACGAGGTCCCCATGGGCGAAATAATTTGTCAGTCCATACGATGCCCTGAGATGACTAACAATGAGGCCGATTATGAGGCTGTAATTGCAGGTATAAGGTTACCCATTAAATACGGAGCTCGATGACTCATCCTCCATTGCGATTCCCAATTCGTGGTGAACCAGGTCACCGGGACTTATCAAATCAAGGAACAGAGACTGCAAAAATATCAATCAAAAATTCACAAGTTGATGCCTGAGTTCGAGATTGCCGCCTAGAACAAATCCCTAGGGCGCAGAATGGCGAAGCAGATGGCCTAGCAAAATTGGCTGCAGCCACCAAAAACATCAACAAGGGAAATAAAGTCACCCTCCTCCATTCAGCCATAGATCACACTGAGGTACTCTCTTTAAATCTAACTTGGGATTGGCAACCAGTTTATCTCCTATTTGCAGGACTAGACACTCCCGCTCGACAAAAAAGAAGTCAAAAAGCTCCGCATACAAGCCGCTCGATACAGCCTAATAAATCACGATCTTTACAAAAGAACGTTTGGCGGACCCTTCGCTAAATGCCTAGGGCCGCACCAAACAAGGCAAGTACTCGAAGAGGTACACGAGGGCCATAGTGGCACACATACCGGCAATCGTGCTCTCGTCCGTTGCATCATCCGAGCCGGATACTACTGGCCCACTATAACAAAGGAGGCAGCAGAGTATATTCGCAGGTGTGAACAGTGCCAAAAATATGCCCCCATGATACATCAGCCGGGAGAGCCCCTCCACTCGGTAACATCACCCTGGCCCTTCATCAAATGTGGAATGCACATAATCGGTCCCCTGCCATCAGGGCGGGGAAAGGTACGATTTCTGTTAGTTTTAACTGACTATTTCTCCAAGTGGGTGGAAGCAGGTGTGTACGCCCAAATATGCGAACAGGAAGTCATCGCCTTCATATGGAAAAACATCATATGTCATTTCAGCATCCCCAAAGAAATCAGTTGCGACAATGGCCCCCAATTCATCGACAAAAAGATAACAGAGTTCTTTGACAAATGGCACATCAAACAAATACTCTCCATGCCATACCACCCCGCTACCAACGGCCAAGCAGAATCTTCCAACAAAACAATATTGAACATACTGAAGAAGAAACTCGAAGAAGCAAAAGGGCTCTGGCCCGAACTACTACCAGAAGTACTGTGGGCATATCGAACCTCACCCAAATCCAGCAAATGAGAAACACTATACTCACTGGTCTACGGAACCGACGCGGTCATACCAGTCAAAATCGGAGAACCTATCCTCAAATATTCTTATACCAGCGGAGCAGACAATGACGTGAATAGGCTTCAAGACCTCGACGAGGCCGAGAAACGAAAGGATATGGCCCACATAAGAATGATGGCTCAAAAGCAACAGGTCGAAAGGTATTACAACAAAAAAAGCCAAAATACGACCACTCAAAGTGGGCGTTTCTACGTCCTCAAAACCAAAACTTTGGCATCAAAAGACTCGAGCGAAGGGAAACTAGGCACCAATTGGAGCGGGCCATATAAAATCATAGAAACTGCAAGCAAAGGAGCATTCGAGCTGAAATAATGGAAGGAAAAACACTCTAAAACAACTGGAACATCTCCCACCTCAAGTACTTCCACTTTTGAAGGGCGTCTCCCGAGTCGTACTCTTTTTCCCTTACCCGAGTTTTGTCCCAATCGGGTTTTCTCGGGGAGGTTTTTAACGAGGTGGTGAAGGGGACACCTAGTGGTGTATAGAGATAGGTTTATCATATCGACCACTCGATGCGCTCTCCAGGCCGACATAATAAAGGGACTAGCCTAGTTGAATCTCCATTGTGTAAGCGGCTAAGGCCACCTTCTCCATTATTTAGCGGCTAAGGCCACCTTCTCCATTATGTAAGCGGCTAAGGCCACCATCTCTGTTATATAAGCTGCTAAGGCCACCTTCTCCATTATCTAAGCGGCTAAAGCCACCAGCGGCTAAGGCCACCATCGGCTACCTTCTCCATTATGTAAGCAGCTAAGGCCACCAGCAGCTAAGGCCACCATCTCCGTTATGTAAGCGGCTAAGGCCACCTTCTCCATTATGTAAGCGGCTAAGGCTACCACCTCCATTGAGAAAACGGCCAAAGGCCATCGCCAATAAACGTCGACCCAGCTCCATGACGACGGATAACACTTCAACAACAGTTGAAGTTACATACTATGGGCCAAAGGCCATCACCAATAAACGTCAACCCAGCTCGATGATGACGGATAACACTTTAACGACAGCTGAAGTTACATCCTATGGGCCAAAGGCCATCGCCAGTAAACATCGACCCAGCTCGACGACGACGGATAACACTTCAACGACAGTTGAAGTTACATCCTACGGGCCAAAGGCCATCGCCAATAAACGTCAACCCAACTCGACGATGACGGATAATACTTCAACGACAGTTGAAGTTACATCCTATGGGCCAAAGGCCATCGCCAGTAAACGTCGACCCAGCTCGACGACGCAGATAATACTTCAACGACAGTTGAAGTTACATCCTATGGGCCAAAGGCCATCGCCAATAAACGTCGACCCAGCTCGATGACGACGGATAACACTTCAATGACAGTTGAAGTTACATCCTATGGTCCAAAGGCCATCGCCAGTAAACGTCAACCTAGCTTGACGACGACGGATAATACTTCAATAACAGTTGAAGTTACATCCTATGGGCCAAAGGCCATCGCTAGTAAAATGTCGACCCAGCTCGACATCGACGGATGACACTTCAACGACAGTGGAAGTTACATCCTAACAGCTAAGGCCAACGTAGACAAATGTCAACAATGCTCGACGATGATGGATAACACTTCAACAACAATTGAAGTTACATCTTATCAGCTAATGCCATCGCCATCGAAGCGCCGACCAAGCTCGACGGTGATAAATAACATTTAAACAAAGAATAACACGAGAAGAATAACAACAAAAGTATGATCCTTTCACTATGACAAAAATTATATACATTTAGTCCCGCGAAGGGCCCCCATTACATTCCAAAAAGAAAAAAGGCAAAACATATACAAGCCTTAAGGAACCTTGCCATTTTTACCATCCCATCCGCCCGCTCTCCTTCTCGACCATCGCCACCAAGGCGTTAAGCTTCATTAAAACATGGGTCGGACTCAAGCCGATTAACATCCTCCAAAGTATAGCCCTCTCGATCAGGGGAGTCAGAGCTGTACCCGCAAGCTATACGAGCAGCACGAGCCTTGCACCACTGCTCCTGAACTTCCTCCTCAGAGGCATATTCCGCAACGAGAAGTTTTTTATATACATCCAATTTGGCCTCCGCATATACTCACATCTCGTGCGCATCTCGAGCCATGACCCCTGGCCGTGGCGGGGCAGTACACCTGAGAACATCGACCTCAGCCACCTTGGCTTTGAGTTCGGCTGTCAAAGCTACCACCCTACGATGCAGATCGGAAACCTCCACCGCCACCCCACGGCTGAGCTCCAACTCCTCTTCCCTCAATTTGAGGAGTGATTCCAGCTTGCTATTACGAGCCACAACTTTCACCTGCTCCTCATCCGTTTTCTCTAGTTCCACCACCCTGCGGATCAATTGCGCCTCCTTCTATTCGAGGCCTTCTCGGAACACCCAAAATTTTGGATTTTTTTCTAGAAAAGGTCCGCCGCCACTTGGTGCTTGGAGCGATACCGCTTGTACTTCTTCACCATTTTATCAAAAACGGACACTCTCTTCTCCTCACAACGCCTCCTCTCCACTTCCAAAACCAGGGTCTAAAAAATATACACATACATGTGAGTTAGTACGCATCAAAATGAACTTCACGACACACGGAAGAACGGAGAGTTACCTGTAACGCCATACCAGTGACCCTCTGAGACAACTCTGAATCACTGACAGCGCTCAGTATCTTGCGCTCAAGGGCGGCACACAGTAGAGTCATCTCCAGCACAACCCGCTCGCTGTGTTGTAACAAATTATAAGCCCCTGGAATCACGATGCGGCGGCCAGACCCGTCCACTACCATCTCCACGTATGCAATGCCTTCCGTCATCTCGTCCATATCCCCGTGGGCGGCCTCAGCAGTCGGTCCCTCAGCATCGCCGCCAACAAGATGTGATGAGCCACCCTCGGCAAATTGAACTGAGCTGGTACCGACATTAGCACTTATCTGGGGGCCGTCCTCCCCAAACGGATGGCGTCAGCCATGAAGACGGGTTTAGTTATTTGGCAAGGCGCATTAGTCCTTTCGTCCCCATTCGCCACCGCATTACCCATTACGAGCCTCAGCCTTTTTCTCTCCTCGGGCTCCTCGGCCTCGGAAGGCTCGTCCACAGGCTGCGGAGACAATGTGGACAGCCTCACCTCACTCGTAGCCACCTCCGCAAGAGAAACCTCTTGTAAAGAGACTACAGTCACCCCCTCCCTGATAGATGCATAAAGTATCTCCTGCATATTCTGATCAATATCTGATCGGGCGGATATGGATGCCGTCGCCTTCCTCTTAGGAGCACTTCGACCTGTCAATGCAAATAGTTTAGCTGACAAAGTTTGTAGAAGTGACTAATTAAAGTCAAAGAAATACCTGAAGGACCTGCGGGGCCGTAATGCTCAAGAAACTCAGCCCGTGTGCGAGTTTCTTCCGCGAGAGGCAGCAAACCAGCTACCCACTGCTTGATATCAGTTATGAACCGGGGAGCGTGAACTATTATTGCAAAATAACAGAAAAAATCATAACGATGGCATAATCGTAATCGCTAAGGTTATGTATGATAAATGACTCGACGGATGGGAATACTTACGTCTCAAATTCCACCTCTCAGGGAATCCGACGGGGTTAGATACCAGGTGCTCCATTTTGATAAAGATGTAACTACGCCAATAACCACGGTTAGCCCGATCATCGGTCTGCACGACCAACCCCTTCAATCCACGATTTTTTAGATGCAGCATAGTACCCCTCAGGTAGCCGGTGCTGAATAGCTGCAATAGGTGGTGGACAGAGACCTCCAACCCAGCCAGCTCTCAGCATATGTAGACATTATCCTACATACCTTTAGGGTGTATGGAGTGAGTTGGGTGGGATACATGTTGTAAAAACGGCAGAGCTCTTCCGTTAATGGAAAAATGGGAAGGCCATAGCCGATTAAAAAAGGATATTCGTAAAACGTGCAGTACTCCAGTCTGTGGGCGTTCACAAAGTCTGCTCCCGCTAAAACCATCTCCACGTGAGTGGGTATATTGTACGACGCATGAGGATTATCTAAATTATCTTGCGTTAACTTGGATTTCTCCCAAGGTTGCTCGGGAGAATCCCGTTGGAAGTCCCTCCTGATAAGGAGTTGCTTTGGTAGCACGATGTCCACAGTGAGTGGGGTGAGATCTTCCTCCCTTATCGCCACCGGAGGAAGGTGGCACGTCAGATGGTTTATTATTACGAGCCCCCGGATTGTTATCCCATTTAGGTTTTATCATGGTTTCCGTTCAAGGAGCGGTGTACGACACAACCACAAGTGTATTTCCATAGAAGCGGTGGGTTTTCGGGGAAAGGAAGTATTTTCTTAAATAGTCGGCAAACATTTGCAGATGATCTAAAGCTGGATTAAGTTAAACCCTTTCCCTATTTATAGGGCTGGGTGGCATTGAAATCGAAGAGGCAAGGCCCAAACAGGCGTGGGAAACCAAGCACCAGAACACCTTTTGTACTTCCACAGGAATACGCGTAATGATGACGCATGCATATGATGATGTCATTTTAGGGAAGGGATTGCTCACCAATATATCAACAGATTCAAATGATCACCCCTCTACGTCGCCGTCCCCGAACATGGTCAAATTCTCCCAGAACAAGGTTCGTGGTTCTGTCCATCGGAGACGCACTTCATTACATCACCGACGAACGGAAGGACTAACTGTACGGGGTAAAATTCTGCCCACTACGGTAGAAATGACCCACAACTAAGAAATAGTCAAAAAGAGGGTACGACCTAAGAATGTCGGGGTGAAACGTACCTTTAGGTCTCGTCGTATCCTCGAAATCATGTGACCTATCTCTGCATTATTTTATTATTTCAAGGGAGTTCACCTGTTATATAAAGGAGGATCCCAATGTTGTAAAGGCATCTGATCTCTTCTAAGACAAGCTTTTTCTTTCTTTCTCTCTATCTCTTCCTCTATTGAATATTCAATCTATCAAAAGCAATAAGAAATATAATACATATTTCTAGGTCTCATTATATTCGATTACGATTTACCCTTGATCTATTTTGATTGTATTCACTTGCAAAGTAATTATTATCTTTCGATTCAAACAAGATTTATAAAATAAAATAAAAAGAACACTCAGATATGCTATTTTTAAAACCAATTCGGAGGAAAAATGTGACAACAATGGAACTATGCTCTAAGAGCTTTCTTTAAGCCATAAAGAGCTTTGTTCAGCCGACAAACATGATGAGGAAAATTTTGGTGAGCAAAACCAGTAGGTTGTTCCATATACACTAGTTTGTTAAGATTGCCATGCAAGAAGGCATTCTTAACCTTTGGAGGCAGCTAGAGCAAGAACAGTACGAATGGTGAAATGTTTCACCACATGACTAAGCGTTTGATCATAGTCTAGTTCATATTGTTAAGACTATCCTTGCGCTACCAAATGAGCTTTAAAGTGTTCAACTGAATTATCTGAACGTTGTTTTGCTCTATATACCCAATGACAACCAATAATATTAGCATTAGGAGGAGGTAAAACTAACTGCCAAGTATTTTTGTCCATGAGTGCATTATATTCTTCGGTCATTGCCTTTCTCCAATTACGATCCTTATAAGCTTTCTTGAATGAGGTAGGTTCGGAAGGAATAGATATGATATGTCGGTTAGATGTATTGCGGGATAAGAGTGAGGGAAGAACTCGAGGCTTAAGGTTTTCAGTTTGAGAACGAGTAACCATATTATGAAGTCTAGAAGAGTAGGAGTTGTGTGAGGGGAGTGATTAATGTAGGATAATTGAGTAACAAAGGAGCAGGATGAGATTGAATAGCTTGCAGTCGAGTCCTTAGAGGAGTAACAAAAGATAACAAAGGAGAAAATGGTGGAGAAATATTATGAGAAAATGTAGGGGAATAACCAACTGGAATCTCATGAAGATAAGGAGAAAGAATAGTCCCAAAATTATATGAATTAGAAGTTACAAGTCTAGAAGATGTAGAAGGATGTAATTGCTGGACTCTAGGATTTATACGTGAGCACAAATAATCTCTACTTGGAGATAGACATGAGGAAGTTAAAGGTGATATTAAAATATCATGCAAGGGAGAGAAGCATGAAGTAGTTGGAAACAACCTAGAATCTAGAATGTTTGGAGTAGGAGAGGTATTCTCACGTCAAGGTGTTGGAGATACACAAGAATTTAACAACTTTTGGACTTGGAGATTATTATCATCTAATGATTGAGAAGTCCTAGATGGAGAAATATTAGGATAAAATAAAGGAGTCGTTGCAGTACCAAACAGATGAGAAATAACCGGAGTAGTAGTTGGATTAGGCAATAGATAATTATCTCTAGGATTTAACATTGAAGGAGTGGAAATAGACAATGGATAAGAGTAGAAGTCTGTTGAAGATTTAAATAAAGATTTTGAAACACAAAGAGGAGAGGGTGATTATAGAAGAGAAAGGTACAGGAAGGACTCTTCATTAAAGCAGACATGCCTGGAATATAAACTTTATTAGTTAATGGATCAAGACACCGAAATCCCTTATAATTTAATGGATAACCAAGAAAAATACAATGCTTAGACCGAGGACATAATTTGTTAAGTGAATAATCACTAAGATTAGGATAACATGAGCATCCAAATACACGTAGATGATCATAGGTAGCATATTTTCCAAAAGGGACTTCATAGGGAGTCTTGAATTGAAGTTTGGGAGATGGAAGAATATTCAAGAGATGAACAATAGTGTGGAGAGCTTCAACCCAAAATTAGAAGGAAGAGAGGCCTGAAAAATGAGAGTACGAATAATATTTGCAATAGTGAGATGCATCCATTCAGCCTTTCCATTCCGTTGATGAGTATATGGGCATGATATACGTAAAGATATCCCATTTTCATTAAGAAAGTCACAAAAAATACCAAGTTTAATATATTGCGCACCTCCATAATATTGCAAAGCTTTTATCTTTGTGGAAAATTGAGTTGAGACATAAGAATATGATATAAATTTTAAAAAAGCTTCGGACTTTCATTTTAAAGGAAATACCCATGAGAATTTTGAAAAATCATCAAGAAAGAAAATATAATAACGAAAGCATGTAAAAGATGGTACGGGAGAAGTCCATATATTACTATGTATCAACACAAATGGAGAAATAATGAATGAAGAATCCATAAAAGGTAATTTATTGTTCTTGCCAAGTTGACAAGCTACATAAGAAATCTAATTGTTTAAAAGAAGTACAAGAAACTTTATTTTCCCTAACTAATCTAGCAAGAATGGCAAAGCTTGGATGGCCCAGTCATTGATTCCAAAGATTCGGAGAGCGTCGCACTACTGCAAAAGCTTGATAAACTGCGCGATCCCTGGAAGACATGGAATAAAGAGGTCCTTGGCTATTTCACCGTAGAAGAATTTGTTTCATCTTAAAGCCCTTGACAGAGAAACCAAAACCATCATACTCAATGGATCAGTTATTATCTAAAGTAAATTTACGAACACTAAGCAAATTACTTGAGAGATCAGGAACAATAAGAACATTTTTAAGATAAAAGGTATTAGAAGGAGTAGAGATAGTACCATGACCAGTATAGGAAATGGGAAGTTGAATACCATTGCCTACAGAAACTCGATCGCTGTCATTGTAAGGAAGAACTGAGGATACATTACCAGGATTAGGGGTCATATGAGAAGATGCCTTAGTATCAACGAACCATTGTGCATCACGAGACATTCCCTAAGAATGAGTTGAAGCTGATTGGAGGTCAGAAATAAATGCTTTGGAAATAAGAGATGGACAATCACAAGCAGAACGATTATGCTGAAAACAAAGTTGACACTAAATAGGAACATGCATCGGGGAAGAAGGGAAAGAAATAATAATCTAACCTAAACATGTATATCATAATTAACAAAGCAATAAAATACAAGGAAATTCCACCAGCATGCTATAGCCCAATAACGACACATAAGTACTTGTCATCTCATGTATACATTATTCCCACACATAAAACAAGTAGCAAATAGACTAACAAATCTAAATCCTTCAAGTCAAGGTTAACCACGATACTTACCTTGTTCCGAAATCAAATCAAAGCACAAGCGGGGTCTTTCCTCTAAAATTCACCGTCAAACCAATTGAATCTAATCAAATAAAGTTCAAAAAATCAAAATAAGCTTCAGAAACTACCCACGAGTGAAAACAATTCAATCCCTAATTTCTACCATAAAAAAGCATAGATTGTAGCTTATAAATCCATGGGTGTTGATTGAAATGGAAGAAAACAAGTTAAAATCTATTAACCTATGAAGTTAGGATGGAATATCTCTTCACAATCACCTCTAGGCCATGCTCAAACTTGGAAATGGTAAAAATGGATTAAATCCCGACTTTGGGATATTTAACTCACTAGGTGTCACGCCTTCTTCGACGAAGGACCAGACGCGCTCGCAATGCACAACAACTTGAATGGCTTACGTGTTTGCAATGTTCCTCACGTATTCGCGAAGGCTTCACCCCTCTGGCATTCGCATTCGCGAGTCAGGGCTCGCTTTCGCGTAGACTAATTGTCACGTCCCTTCCCAGGTCCCCTTAACCCTATGCGTTCGCGAGAGGCCGATTGCGTTCACGAAGGGTAACCCCTACAGTGCATCACATTCGCGCCCTATCCATTGTGTTTGCGATGAAGAAATCTGCCCCCAGCCAACTAACCCTTCGCGATCGCGAAGCACAAAATGTCAGACATCAAATATCAGTAAACCAGCAGACCCTATAAGTTCAAAATCAATCCATTGCCTATCCGAAACTCACCTGAGCCCCTCGGGCTCCAAACAAAATATGCACACAAGTGTAATAACATCATAAAAACTTGCTCGCGCGATCAAAACACCAAAGTAATACCTAGAACTATGAATTGGACATCATAATGCATGAATTTTCTAAAGAAACTAAAGAACTTTCAAATTTACAACCGGGCGTCTGAATCGTGTCAAATCAACTCCACTTTGCACCAAATTTTGCAGACATGTCATAAATAGTAAAATGAACCTATACCAAGTTCTAGACTGAAATTCAAACCCGTTAGCAGCAAAGTCAACCTACGGTCAAACTTAGAAATTCTTAAGCTCTCAAATTACTTGTTTTCAACAAATCACATTAAATCAAGATAGAAACTTTCAAATTCATTTCTAGGAATACACCCAAGTCCCAAATCATGATACAGACCTAATGGGACCATCAAAACACTAATCTATATATGTTTAAAGAAAATATTGACTGCAATCAACTCAAATCATTTTCAAGGCTAAAATTCACATTTTCTTCAATTTTCACATAAAACTTTTCTGGAAAAGACATGGACTATGCGCACAAATTAGGACTCTAAATGGAGCTATTAAAGATCTCAAAATAAAGAAATGAAGGCTAAAACTCAAAATGACCTATTGAGTTATCACATTCTCCACCTTTAAAACAAACGTTCGTCCTCGAACGGACATAGAAAGTTACCTGGAGTGGTGAAAAGGTGTGGGTATCTACTCTGCATATTGAACTCGAACTCCCACATGGCTGTCTCGATTAGCTGACCTCTCCATTGTACTCTAACTAAAGGATAACTCTTAGACCTCAACTTTCAGACCTGCCGAGCTAGAATGGCTACTGGCTTATCCTCATAAGTCAAATCCTTGTCTAATTGGACGGAGCTGAAATCTATCCTTGTCTAATTGGACGGAGCTGAAATCTAACACATGAGATGGATCAGCGTGATACTTTCGGATCATGGAGACATGGAACAATGGGTGGACTGCTGATAAACTAGGTGGCAATGCAAGCTTGTAGGTCAGCTCACCCACTCTCTCAAGAATCTCAAAGGGTCTAATATACCTAGGGCTCAACTTACCCTTCTTTCCAAATCTCATCATACCCTTCATGGGTAAAGCCCAAAGCAATCCCCTCTCTCATACCATAAATGAAAAATCACGAACTCTCTCAACTAGGTTGTGTTGTGCGAAGTCGATCCTGAATCATCTTGACCTTTTCCAAAGCATCTTGAACCAAATCGGTACCTAACAATCGAGCCTCTCCCGGCTCAAACCAACCAACTGGCGAACGTCTTCGCCTCCCATATAATGCCTCATAGGGAGCCATTTGAATAATCGATTGGTAGTTATTTTTGTAGGGAAACTCCATGAGCGGCAAGAACTAATCCCAAAATCCCTAAAATCCATAACATAGGCGTGAAGCATATCCTCCAATATCTAAATAGTGCGCTCGGACCGACCGTCCTAGGGGTGGAATGTTGTACTTAGCTCAACCTGTGTGCCTAACTCACGTTATACGACCCTCCAAAAGTGCGATGTGAATTGCGTACCCTAATAAAAAATGATGGACATTGGATCACCGTGAAGATGAATGATCTTGTGGGTGTGGATCTCAACCAACCACTTTGAAGCATAGGTAACTTCTACTGGAATAAAATGTGTCGAATTGGTCAACATGTCCACAATGACCCATACTGCGTCAAATTTATTCGAAGTCCATGGGAACCCCACAACAAAATCCATGGTAATACGCTCCTACTTCAACTTGGGAATCTCAAGCTTCTAAAGTAAACCGCCCGGCCTCTGATGTTTGTACTTTACTTGCTGACAATTCAAACACCGTGCCACATATGCAACTATATCCTTTTTCATTCTTCTCCACCAATAATTCTGCCGCAAACCCTAATAAATCTTGGCAGCACCCGGATGAATGGAATTCTGCAAACTGTGGGCCTCCTCAAGAAACAACTCATAAAGCCCATCCACATTGGGCATAAAAATATGACCCTACATCCGCAACACCACATCATCTTTGATAGTAACCTACTTGGCACTACCCTATCGCACCGTGTCCTTAAGGACGAGCATATAGGAGTTGTCATACTGACGCTCTCTGATGCACTCATACAAAGAAGACTAGGAGATCGTGCAAGCTAGAATATGACTAGGCTCCGAAACATCTAACCTCACGAACTAATTGGCCAAGGCCTGAACATGTGATGCTAGCGGTCTCTCAACAACCAGAATATATGCAAGTTTGCCTAAACTAATAGCCTTTCTACTCAAGGCATCAGTCACCATATTGGCCTTCCCAGGATGATACAAAATGGTGATATCATAGTCTTTCAATAGCTCCAACCACTTCATCTTCCTGAAGTTGAGATCCTTTAGCTTGAATAAATACTATAGACTTTGATGATCTGTGAACACCTCACATGACACGCCATAAAGTTAATCCCTCCAAATCTTCAGCTGCATGAACAATGACTACCAACTCTAGGTCATGAACATGGTAATTCATCTCATGAACCTTCAAGTACCGCAGTGCGTATGCAATCACCATATCATCCTACATCAATACTTTACCAATCCCAATACGTGATGCATTACAATAAACCATGTAGGATCCTAAACTTGTGGGCAACACCAACACTGGTGCCCTAGTCAAAGCAGTATTGAGCTTATGAAAGCTCAACTCACACTCATTCGACCACCTGAATGGAGCACCCTTTTGGGTTAATCTAGTCAATGAGGCAGCTATGGATGTAAATCCATCCACGAACCAGCGATAATAACCTGCCAAACCTAGAAAACTGTGAATCTCTATAGCTGAAGTAGGTCTGGACCAATTTTGAACCGCCTCAATCTTCTTGGGATCCATTTTAATTCCCTTGGCTAATAAAACATGCCCTAAAAAGGCAACTGAGTCCAACCAAAAATCACACTTCAAAAACATGGCATATAACTGACTATCTCTCAGAGTCGGAAGCACAACTCGAAGATGTTGCTCATGCTCCTCTCGACTGTGGGAGTAGATCAAGATATCATCAATGAATACGTTCACAAAAGAATCCAAAGAGGGCCTAAATACCTTGTTCATCAAATCCATAAAAGTTGTTGGGGCATTTGTCAACCCAAATGACATCACTAGGAACTCATAATGCACATATCGAGTCTGAAAAGCTATATTAGTACATCGCATGCCCTAATTTTCAATTGATGGTAGTCAGACCTCAAATAGATCTTTGAAAACACTTTGGAACCTTAAAGCTGATCAAATAAGTCATTAATCCTCGACAACAGGTACTTGTTATTGATAGTGACTTTGTTCAACTGTCGATAGTTTATACACATCCTCATCGAACCATTCTTCTTCTTCACAAACAACATTGGCACAACCCAAAGTGAGACACTAGGTCTAATGAATCCCTTATCAACCAAATCTTGCAACTGCTCCTTCAATTCCTTCAACTCTGGCGGGGCCATATGGTATGGTGGAATAGAAATGGGTTGAGTGGCCGGAGCCAAATCAATACAGAGTTCAATATATCTGTCGAATGGCACGCCATCCCTGGCAGATCTGTAGGAAACACCTCTGGAAACTCACTCACAAATGGTACCGAATCCATGGAAGGAACCTCCGTACTAGAATCGCAAATATAGTCCAAATAAGGTTAAACATCCCTTATCGACCATACGTCGAGCCTTTACGTAGGAAATAATCCTGCTGGTAGAATGACTAGGAGTCCCTCTCTGCTAAAATCGAGGCAACCCTGGCATGGTTAGGGTCACCGTCTTAGTTTGACAGTCCAATATAGCATGATACAGTGACAGCCAATCCATGCCCAAAATAACATCAAAGTACACTATATCAAGAAGTAGGAGATCTATACTAGTCTCAAGATTTCCAATAGTAATCACACATAAGTGATAGACACGATCTCTAATAATATAATCTCCCACAGGTATGGACACATACACAAGATCACTCAAAGAATTACAAATCACAGCCAGATATGAAACAAAATAGGATGACACGTATGATTAATTAGAGCCCAGAACAAATAGAACTTAAGCATCTCTATGGAAAACTGGAACAATACATGTGATGACGACGTCAGATGACTCGGCCTTAAGTATAGCCGGTAATGCATAAAAATAGGGTTGTTCCCCAACACTCCAACCTACACCCCTGGAATGACCGCTAGCTGGTCGGCCTCCACCTCTAACGGCCCGACCTCCATATATAATGGCCTGACCTCCACTTCTGGCAACTTGACCCCCACCTCTAGCTGGTTGAGTGGGTGGTGAAGCAACCGGTAACGAAACTATGGCACGAGAACCCTACTGATGTATGCCGCCCTATGATCTGGGGAAAATCTAGAAAGGTGCCTTGGATCCCACCAGTATAACCAGCCTTCGGCTGTTGTGACTGCTGACCTTGGAACTGGCTCTATCGACCTGGATAACCACTCTAATAACTTTATATCAGAGATGCACTAATAAGAGCTGATGATGCACTATATGCTAACTACTCAGGATGAGATACATAAAGACCATGACTACCTGAAGTACCATGGGATGCCTGAAGCGCTGACTGAAATGGCCTGGAAGGATGGCCTCTACCAAAAGTACCCCTGCCTCCAGACGAGGCACAAGTGAAGCCACTAAAATAATGAGACCGCTTATCACATACCGGCCCCCTCTCTTGACCACAAACCATCTTGATCCGTCTAGCAATCTCTACGGCCCTATGAAAAAATATCATCTCCAGTCTCCCCATCTGTAGCCTGATAGCGAAAGTGAGCCTGTCAATATATCTCCTCAATCTCTCCCTCTCAGTAGGAAGTAAAATAATCGCGTGCGAGCTAGGTCCACAAATCGAGTGTTGGCCCAAGTTCATGTGAAGTTTTGAAGAATGACAAATGAACTCAGTCATGGACCAGGGCCATCATGTGAGGAACGGTGTCTATCAACCTATATATGTGAGATATACGTGAAGGAGATAAGTATTAGTGATCAAGCAGCAATATCTCCTGAACTAATCGAAAAGGTTGAATATTGGATGAGGAGAGAAAGTCTCCATATGAGAAGAGGACACAATCCGGATAAAGGATAGGGGTGGAGTTTGTGTTGTTCAAGGACTCAACTTCGATGGAAGATCAGCAATTGAGTCTCAATCAAACTCTAATTACTAACTCATTAAATAACAGTGATTGTTTTCTTTTATAGGTAATTGCACAAACACAGAAGTTAAACTAAATTGCGAGCAAAAGAGCGAGTCAATTTTGGAAGCAATTTATGTGAGATTTAAGTGTGCATTCCTGAAGCTACTTGGACAAGATAGAAGAACCAATTCCATTGTGTCTTTCTTTTATTCTAGTTCAATTGTAGTAGGTGATTTAAACTTGTACCTTTCAGCTTTCATAGAAGCAATTGTATTAGGTACTTTGAGTATTCGAGTTAGAGTTAACTTAAAGTTGTTACAGCAATTGAGGTTGTGTGCCACAACGGGATTAGAGTTTAATCTTTAGGTTTACAAGAGTTTTGTAAATGCTATTTTTGCTCAGTGATTTTAGTGGAAGTTTGGGAAAATCCTATCGAGTAGTAGGTCGTGGTTTTTTCACATTTCGATCCAGGTGTTTTCCACGTAAAAATCTCCGTGTTCTTTATTTTATGTACTTTTAATTCCGCAAACAGTAGTAGAAAGTACACCTAGAAGAACTAGGTTCTTCTAAAGCAAAAATTGGGTACCATACAAATCACCTCCCCTCCCCCCTGTATGGTATTGATATTTAGAACATCAATTGGTATCAGAGCAGGTTATCCTTGAAGAGGCTAACACCTTAGGAAAAGATCAACATGAGTGCACCACCTGAGAACTGGGAAGGGTAATCCACTACAAGGCCCCCACTCTTCAATGGACAATACTATTCTTAGTGGAAGAATAGGATGAGGGATCACATCATTGGAGAAGACTATAAACTCTAGGAAATAGTTACTAATGGTTCCCTAGCAAGTACAAAGAAGAATGTTGAAGGAGTGGACGTGCCAAATACAAGGGCTGACTGCACTGCTGAAGACCTGAAGAAGTGGGAGAAAAATGCTAAAGCCAAGAAATGGATTGTGGGTGGACTTGGTCCTGATGAGTACAGCAGGATCCAAAGTTGTACCACTGCTAAGGAAATCTGGGACACCTTGCAAGCGGCTCATGAAGGAACACCTCAAGTGAAGAGGTCCAGAGGAACACTACTGTATTCTCAATATGAGAACTTTACTATGAAGGAAGGAGAAACAATTCAAGAGATGTATACTAGGTTCACTATACTGACAAATAAACTTAAATCTCTTGGAAGGATTATTCTTGAAAAAGACAAGGTTGAGAAAATCTTAACAAGGGTTCTGCCAGTCTCATGGGAAAGAAAAATCATTGTTGTTCAGGAATTAAATAATATTGCTACCCTCAAGTTGGATGAACTAATTGGAAACCTTACTGCATATGAATTAAGAAGGAAAACCATGAATATGGATACACCCAAGAAGGAAAGAAGTCAGGATCTCAGAATTGATGAAGGTTAAGATCTAGAGGATGATGAAATGGCAATGATCACAAGAGATTTCAAAAAGTACCTTATGAGAGGAAAGGGCTCTTCAAGAGGTATAACCTTTAACAAACCAAGTCCTTCTGAGAAACAGACAAATGAAGGCTGCTACAAGTGTGGTAAGACTGATCACATGATCAAGAACTTCCCTCAATGGGAAATTGAGTGGAAGAAATAAAGGACTAAAAGGAACAGGTTCAACCAAAAAGAAACAAAGGCTCAACAAAGGCTATAGTTTCTGCTTGGAAGAAACATCAGATAAGGACTCAGAGGATAAAGCTGGAAAAGAACAGGCTCCTATGGCCATCGGAGACTTAGATGATGAACAAGAGGTAAGTATTCTTCATCTCAAAGACAAAATTAAATTTCTGTCTAAAGAAAGGCTGGCTGAGCTATTACTAGATTTCATTGATGAGTCTGAGACAATCAACAATGAGAAGGAAGAACTGTCTAGGGAATGTGTGATCCTAAAAGAAAAATGCAAAAGCTTAGAGTCTAGGGCTAATGAGTGTGATAGCAAAAATGCTGAGTTGAAGAACCAGGTTCTTGAACTTGACACCAGTGTCCTAGAACTTAGGTCTAAAAACTTAAAATTGAAACTAGGAACAGGAAAGAAGAAAGTTGATCACACATATCTCACTCTAGAGGAAAACTTAGGAAAAATGAAGGTAGGTAAGATAGATTCTCATTCCATGGAGAATGTCCACTTGATAGATGGCTTGAAATATAGCCTAATAAGTGTGTCACAACTATGTGACAGAGGTAACCTTGTGGCTTTCACCTCTATAAAATGCTTTATGATTAACCTTACCACTAATAAGATTGTTTTGCCGGGAAAAAGAGGTAACAATATTTACATTGTAGATTTGTCCAATCTGTCAGAGAATGAACTCACTTGCCTAAGTGTGACGACCCAAAGGGTCATCACCGTATTTCACCCTTTTTCCGTGCTTCTGAGGCCTTGAAAACCTCATTTTTAGTTGGCTTGATTTGCGTGCAAAGTCCGGGCGCGAAGCTGGAAAGTTTTTGTGTTAAAATATGTGAATTCTGTGAAAATTTTGAAGAATTTTGATGATATAGTTGACTTTGGTCAACATTTTGGGTAAACGGACCCGGAACTGTGATGCGATGGTCTCGGGAGGTCCGTAGAAAAATATGGGACTCTATCATATGCCCGAAGTCGAAATCCGAGGTCCAGAACCCCAGTAAAAAAAAAATTTCTGTTAAATTGTTTTCTGAAATTATTAAGGAAAAATAGAAATGAAAATGAGCTAGAAAATATAGGTATCGAGCTCGTATTTTGGTTCCGACGCCCAGTACAGGTCTTAAATATGTGTTAAACGCTATCTGTAAAGTTTGGTTGAAAACGGACATCATTTGGCATTTTTCGGACCTAAATAGCTAAAGTTGGAAGTTATGAACTTTGAAATGAAAATTTTGAGTTTTGGGGGTTGATTCTTTGATTTTGATGTTATTTTAGCGATTTGATCGCTCGAGCAAGTTTGTAGGATGATATTGAGTTAGTATGCGTATTTGGTTGGAGCCCCGAGGGCTCGGGAGTGATTTTGGGGGTGGTTCGGAGTGTTTTTGGACTTAGAATGCACCAGATTTTTCTGCAATTTTTCACAGCAGTTTTTGTTCTTCGCGAACGCGGCCCCAGGCTCGTGTTCACATTGCTTTAGGGAATCTCTTGCTTCACGTTCGCGATTGGGTCCACGCATTCGCGAAGCTTAGGTCGCCTCTCCATCGCGTTCGCATGAGGCCCAACGCATTCGCGTAGACCAGTCTTTGGGCCCCTATATTTTTCTTCTTCGCGTTCGCATGCCTTGTCCGCGAACGCGATAGTTGCCAACATTTATTCATCGCGAATGCGATCCTACTGTCGTGAACGTGTAGTGTTATTTTCTCCAGTGATTTTTTTAAAATTCCAGAACAGTGTCACTTCGGGTTTCTTCCCATTATTTCACACGAGCTCGTCCCTAAGACCCTCTATAGACGATTTGTAACCATTTTTTCTCCATAATCTCTTGGGTAAGTATTCTCAACTCCTTTTCCTCTTAATTTCTTCCATTAATATTTAACTTCCTAGCCCTAAAGCATGAATTCAAGGTAGAAAATGGGGGATTTGGGTAAAAATAGGGCTTTTGGGATTTTGGGTGACTCAACCTCAATTTGGGGTCGAATCTTAAAATAAATTATATATTTGAACTCGTGGGGTCATGGGTGATTGGAATTTGGTCCAAGCCTCGAGTTTGGACCATGTGGGCCCAGTGTCGGATTTTGCTATTTTTGGAAGAATGATGGGAATTATATTTCTAGGCTATGGGATTGTGTTTTTGAGCCATTANTAAAATTGCTATTTACTAAATGATCAAGTGCGGTGTATAGGCATGGTGACGAGTGTCTATACATCGGAGTCTAGCATGACCGTGGGTCCTTGTTTGTACTTGTTTTTGAGATAATTTGAAACTCTTCTAAGCTAATAAATGATAACTACATAATGTGAAGAGTTTGAGGATAAATCATGAAATATTAACACTTTGGAGTGTTGGCTCGAATGATAACTACCATTGAGTAATAGATGAAAGTATTGAAAGGAGTTGTGATTGATCCCTTGCCAGGATTTTGGTATAAATTGAATACTCCCTTGCTGGGATTTTGGTATAAATTGAATACTCCCTTGCCGGGATTTTGGTATAAATTGAATACTCCCTTGCCAGGATTTTGGTATAAATTGAATACTCCCTTGCCGGGATTTTGGTATAAATTGAATACTCCCTTGCCGGGATTTTTGGTATAAATTGAACACTCCCTTGCCGGGATATTTGAGTTGTTAAATATATTCCCTCATTGGGAATTTGTATTTTTGATGTTACTCCCCTCGCACCTGAGTTGCGAATGATGTTGGGTGAGTTTTGTTGGTAAATTTTGAGGATCGGGTTGCACGCCGCAACAGTACTAAATGTTGAGGATCGGGTTGCATGCCGCAACGGATTAATTGTCGAGGATCGGGTTGCACGCCGCAACGGTGTTAAATGTTGAGGATCGGGTTGCGTGCCGCAACGGGAATATGGACTGAGTATATTGTTATGGGTGTTGAGCTTTCTGGTATTTCTTTAGCAGTTATTACTTGCTCAGTTTTCACTCTTGTTAGCCGATTTCTATATTTGAACTGTTGTACCCCCCAGCATGCTTCCCCTTCCCTTTTAACTGTTTAGATTAGCGTATTCTCCTGTTATTATATATCCGTACAGGTTGTTTGTGGTAGGTCCTGTCTAGCCTCGTCACTACCTCGCCGGGGTTAGGCCAGGCACTTACCAGCACATGGGGTCGGTTGTACTGATGCTACACTTCTGTGCCTTTTTGTGCACAGATCAGGAGGCAGCTTACGGACCGCCGCAGCAGTTCTAGACCGGGAGCTGACCTTCAGTCCAGAGACTCTCAGGTAGCTTAGCTGACGTCCGCAGGCTCGGAGTCTCATTTATGTTACTTCAGTTTGTTTACTTGTATCGAGATAGACTCTTGTGTATTTTCTTTCAGACTGATGTTTTTAGTAGTCCGTGAGTGGTGACACCAGATACTGGGTAGAGATATGTTTTAAACTTCCGCATTATGATATCGTTTTTGCTAAAAGTCTTCTACATATTTTAAGTATTTATTTCAGTTTATCATATTGCTCTAGATAAAAACTTTGTGAAATGTTTAAGTAATTGGCTTGCCTAGCTCCGATAGTAGGCGCCATCACGACCCCGGTGGTGGGAAATTCTAGTCGTGACACTAAGTGTGTTGGTTAATGATCCCCTCTTGTGGCACAAAAGACTTGGTCATGCCAGTCTGAATCAGCTAAACAAATTACTCTCCAAGGACTTGGTGATAGGTTTACCAAACATCAAGTTCAAGGAAGACAAAGTTTGTGAGGCATGTGCAAGGGGGAAGCAGGTAAGATCATCCTTCAAAACCAAGAAAATGATAAGCACGTCCAAGTGGTTGGAACTGGTTCATATGGATCTTTGTGGTCCAATGAGAATAATGAGCAGAGGTGGAAAGAAATATGTAATGGTAATTGTTGATGATTATTCTAGATTTACCTAGGTACTATTTCTAACATCTAAAGATAAAGAATTTGATATGTTTACTACTTTTGTTAGAAAAACTCAGAAACAGTTAAAATCAACTTACATCCATTAGATTTGATCATGGAACTGAATTTGAAAATGCAAAGTTTGCTGAATATTGTGATGAAAATGGTATAGATTGTAACTTCTCTGCCCCTAGGACTCCTCAACAAAATGGAGTAGTTGAAAGAAAGAACAGGACCCTTAAGGACATGGCTAGGACCATGCTACTTTCTAGTAAACTGCCTCACAGCTTCTAGGCAGAGGCTGTAAACACTGCATCACAGCTTTTGGGTAGAGGCTCTAAACACTGCATATTACATAATCAATAGATGCATGACTAGACAACTTGTAGAGAAGACTCCCTATAAGATACATAAAGGGAGAAAACCAAATATATCCTATCTTAGGGCATTTGGTTATAAGTGTTATGTGAACAATAATGGAAAAGACTCCCTAGGTAAGTTTGATCCCAGAAGTGACGAGGGAGTATTCTTGGGATATTCTTCACACAGCAAAGCATATAAAGTGTTTAACAAAAGAACTTTGTGTGTAGAAGAAAATGTGCATGTAGTATTTGATGAAACTAACATTCTTTCTGAGAGACAGGAACATGAAGATGAATCCATTGGATTGGTAAAGAACTTGACTAAAGCCTCATCACAGGTCAAAGTGGAACCAACAGAAGGAACAGGTTATGGAACAGGTTCTTCCATACAGGGCAACCTGACAGGGGGAACAAATCAAAGAGGAATAGAAATAAATTCCTTAAAGGAACATGTTCATGTCCCTGTTCCTCATCAACAGAACATGGGAGAAACATCTAGCAGAAACCAGTTGGTTGTGAAACCTAACAAGTATCAAATTTCTCATCACATTGAGAACATTATCACTGATCCAACATCTAGAGTCAAAACTAGATCACAATTAAAGAATCTGTGTGCTTTTGATGCCTTTTTATCTCTTATTGAACCTAAAAATATTATTGAGGCTTTGCAGGATGCAAATTGGGTGATTGCTATGACAGATGAACTCAACCAGTTTAAAAGAAGTCAAGTTTGGCATCTAGTTCTAAGACCCAAGGACAGATCAGTCATTGGTACAAAATTGTTCTTCAGAAACAAACTTGATGAAGATGGAACAGTTACAAGAAACAAAGCAAGGCTGGTGGTCCAAGGTTACAGCCAAGAGGAGGGCATAGACTATGATGAGACTTTTGTTCCAGTTGCAAGACTCAGAGCCTTTGTAGCACACATGGAATTCACTCTTCATCAAATGGATGTCAAACGTGCCTTCCTGAATAGCTACCTGAAAGAAGAAGTGTTTGTAAAACAACCTCCAGGGTTTGAAAGCAAGGAATGTCCTTAATATGTGTACAAGTTAGACAAGGCTCTCAATGGACTCAAGTAGGCCCCAAGAGCATGGTATGAAAGATTGTCCAAGTTCCTGCTGGAGCATGGGTATAAAAGAGATAAAATTGATAGTACCTTATTCTTAAGGGAAAAAGGTAAGGATCTCCTTGTTGTAGAAATATATGTCGATGACATATTTTTTGGGGCCACCACTGATAGGCTAACTAAGGACTTTGCAAAATTAATGGGGAGTGAGTTTGAAATGAGCATGATGGGTAAGCTTAACTTCTTCTTAGGCTAACAAATCAAACAAAGTACTAGTGGAACCATGATCCATCAGCAGAAATATGCAAAGGAGCTAATCAAAAAGTTTAAAATGGAAGAATCCAAAGAAATAGACACACCCATTGCAACTGCTACTAAATTAGATGTTGATGAACCTGGTTCATCTGTTGATCAAAAGTTGTATAGGGGTATGATTGATTTACTTCTGTATCTTACTATTAGCAGACCTGACATTGTTTTCAGTGTAGGGCTTTGTGCTCGCTTCCAGGCAAATCCTAAAGAGTCTCACTTGACTGCTGTCAAAAGAATACTAAGATATCTGAAAGGCACCACTGATATGTATCTTTGGTATCCCAAAGGTAGCAATTTCAATCTAGTAGGATATGTTGATGCTGATTATGCAGGGTTCCTAGTGGATATGAAGAGCACCTCAGGTATGGCACTCTTCCTTGGTTCATGTCTTGTGTCATGGGCTACCAAAAAACAAAACTCAGTGGCCCTATCTACTGCTGAAGCTGAGTATGTGGCTGCTGCTTCCTGTTGTGCTGAATTGCTATGGATCAAACAACAGTTGGTAGATTTTGGAATTGAAGTGGGATGTATACCAATATTCTGTGATAACACTAATGCTATAAGTATGACAAAGAACCATGTTCATCATAAGAGGACTAAGCACATAGATATCAGACACCATTTCTTAAGAGATAACTATGAGAAAGGATTGATTTCAATAGAATTTTATGCTACTGATAAACAAATAGCTGATATATTCACTAAAGCACTGAGTAGAAAAAACTTTGAGAGGAACAGATTGGAATTAGAGATGATTAAGTCACCTAATAGGTCCAGTTCAAAATGCAAAATGAAAAAAAAAATTGAATTTTTTTTTGTTAGGAGTTCTAACTTTGTGTAAATATCTAGATCAATTCTTACTTAGTCTTATACTTTAATTAATATACTCCTGTGACATGTGCATATATGACTATCTGATCTCTTACAAAGTTTTTCTATTATGGCATTTGAGGCATGTTCAAGAGAGATCTACATGAAGAACATGGTTCATCAGTATGTGTTCATATGAAAGCTCATGTATGTTTTCTATACTCTGCACAATTAGAAAGATTAATTTTCCAATCACGAGCAGAAGTCCTACATTCATCAAATTCCAAGAAATTTTATCCGTTGAGCATTGAACTAGTTTCGTTCTCCTAGAACTCTAAAAACAGGGATTTTTGCCTAAAATCTAGCAAAGCCTAACAATTACTAAGAGACTGGAATTACACCTTGATTAGACCTCTAATTGACCCCTGAAAATCTGTCGTTACTGCACTTATGACAAATTGCCTTTAAATACACACCACACTTGTTCTTCATAATTCCATAACCGTCAAAATATTTCCCAAGTTTTGATCGCCCTTCTTCTCCAAAATTCCTAAATTTTCTAAAAAAAACAATCAACCATGTCTAACCCCCAAGATAATCCTGGCACTCCCCCACCAGCATCCCCCTCTAATACATCCTCATCTACTCCTCCTAGTGAATCCCCAAAACCTAGGTTAAATAGGCAGAAAATGTTGGCTAGAAAAACTGTAGCATCTGAAGCCCGTATAAGAGTTCTAAATAAAAGATTGAAGGCTATCTAGATAGAAGGAAAGCCCTACTCACGAATTTGACTCCAGCTTTAAATATGAAGTTTTTATTTCTGCCAGGGAAGGTGAAGAACATGGATCTTCTGACACTGAGAAAATTCAAGAAACCCCTGGTGAGGTAAGTTCCTGTATGGTATTTTCTTCTGTGGTTGAAGACACAGAAAATAGGTTTGTTCTGGTTGGTCCTATTAAAGATGTAAAGGTAACTGAATCAAGTAGGAGTGGAGGTAAAAATAAAGGAAAAGAGAGAGAGGGAGCAAGTGGTGATGAGAGGGGAAATGGGAAGGAAAAGATTCTTGCTATTTGTGGAGGTGTTGAAGAAAGTGGCATCAAGTTAGGGGGAAGTGGTTCTGGGGAGGCGGCTGAAGAGCTTGTTCATCTAAGCAATCAATGAGAAGAACGTGTTTCATCAGCTGAGGAAACCCTGGCTGAACTTCTGAAAAGAGTTGGACGAGCTATGATCCAAAGAAGCGCAAAGCTCTTTCACAAAAGGATCCAACTGCTTCCAAGCCAACCAAGAAATGTAAAACTGCATCCCCAAAACCTACTGTCCCTTTAGTGACTAAGGGAAGAGCTATTAGAAGTAAGGTCAAACAAAGTGAAGCAGAGTTGCAGAAAGCTCTGGAAGAAAGCAGGAAGAAGAAAAAGGAGAAGGGAAAAGCTAAGGTTGTAGAAAGTTCTGAGGCAGCATAAGAAGAAGAGGATATAGACCTGGTCCATCAAGAAAGGGGAACAACTGTAGAGGTTCCTACTCCCAAACCTAAGAGGTCCAAGACTTCATCTAAGAAGTCCTCCTCTGAACCTATACCTATTAAATCCTCTTTAGCGAAAAGAACAAGGTCTGCTGTGAAGGGTAAGCAAAAGAAAATTGTTGAAGAAGATGAAGAGTAGAGTGGTGAAGAAGAAGAAGAAGAGAAATCTAAGAAAGAACAAGACAGGTTTTCCATCTTTGGCAGAAGAATTTTTTTGAAACGAAGACTTTGAGAGACCTGGATGAACCAGGAATGAGGAGATTGGTGGATGCTCTAGCTTTACAAGGGTGGAAGGACATGGTCCTTGAAATGTATGGGAGACTGGCTAGAAAAGAACTAATTGAGTTTATAGCAAATGGCACTGTGAAGAATGGGGTAGTCACCAGCCTGGTGAAAGGAGTAAAAGTGGAGTTTGATGCAGTCAAACTAGGTGAGATTCTGGACATACCTAGTGAAGGTTATAATGATTATACAAGGCAAAGGTGGCCATGTCTGGATTCTCTTCCCACTGCTCTTCATATCACTAGGAATTTATGTGATGCTAAAGCTGCTGAAGATGTGCCTGAATGTAGATTCATGCAAAAAAGTGAGATGAGGCCTGAGCACAAGGTCTTGTTTGAGTTTGTTAACAATTGCCTACTGCCCAGATAGGAGGGAAGGCACACTGCCAACTACATGGACCTGGTGCTTATAGAGTGCCTTGTGAGAGGAATGCAGATAAATTGGCCTACTTTCATTGTCAAATTACTAGACATGGTCATTAATGGCTCCAAGGCACATGCCAATCCATATGGGTTCATACTGACTACTGTGCTAGACAGGCTGAAGGTGCCTCTGAAGAAATAGGAAATGGCATCAAGCAAGGAGCATTTTGGTGTTAAGACCTAACTGGCTTGTGACTATCCTATCAATGCTATCCCAGTTGAACTTGGTTTATCTCTGAGGACACCTATCAACAGCAAGGTTAGGGCCTTGGTTCAGGAGTGTGGAACTAAGGATGATGAAATTGCTAGGCTCAAGGCACGCGTGACTGAATTGGAGAATGAGAGAGACGGCCTTAGAGCTGAGATAGCAAAAGAAAAGGAGAAGAATGATGGAATGCTTCAGAATATGCTCAACCAGCACTTGTCTTTAGATCCAGTCTAGTAACCCCCAGTGACCCGATTTAGGGATGTTCTATTTTGTTTTTTTGCTCATGGTTTGGAAGTTTTTTCTTTCTTTTTGTGGTTTTTTTGTGGAAACATATCTTATCAATGACAACTATTATTTCTCTTGTTCTATGAAGATTCTGATCTTAATAGTTTAATTATGTCTGTTGATTATTGATAAATTGAATCATGTTTTCACTTGCAGTTGCCCCAGTAGCCATGAGTAACTATTAAAATCTGGGATTTACACTGTGTATGCAACTTTTTGATAATGCCAAAAAGGGGAAGAGATATTGTTCTTTACTCTTTATTTTGAATAATGTGATATTTATAACCTAATTAAACTGGGCCTTGATGATAAGTTAAAAATTCTAAGTTAAGTGGTGATGGTTAAGCTGGGTTCTTACAGGTTACTTGATTAGTAGAAGTACGGAGTTTGTCATCATAAAAAAGGGGGAATTTGTTGGCCCAAGTTCAGGTGAAGTTTTGAAGAATGAAAAATGAACTTAGTCATGGACCAGGGCCATCATGTGAGGCACAGTATCTATCAACCTATACATGTGAGATACACGTGAAGGAGATAAGTATTAGTGATCAAGCATCAATATCTCCTGAACTAATCGAAAAGGTTGAATATTGGATGAGGAGAGAAAGTCTCCTTATGGAAAGAGGACACAATCCAAATAAAGGATAGGGTTGGAGTTTGTGTTGTTCAAGGACTCAACTTCGATGGAAGATCAGCAATTGAGTCTCAATCAAACTCTAATTACTAACTCATTAAATAACAGTGATTGTTCTCTTTTACAGGTAATTGCACAAACGCAGAATTTAAACTAAATTGAGAGCAAAAGAGCGAGTCAATTTTGCAAGCAATTAATGTGAGATTTAAGTGTGCATTCCTGAAGCTACTTGGCAAAGATAGAAGAACCAATTCCATTGTGTCTTTATTTTATTCTAATTTACTTGTAGTAGGTGATTTAAACTTGTACCTTTCAACTTTCATAGAAGCAATTGTATTAGGTACTTTGAGTATTCAAGTTAAAGTTAACTTGAAGTTGTCGCAGCAGTTGAGGTTGTGTGCCACAACAAGATTAGAGTTTAATCCTTAGGTTTACAAGAGTTTTGTAAATACTGTTTTGGCTTAATGATTTTAGTGAAAGTTCGGAAAAATCCTACTGAGTAGTAGGTCATGGTTTTTTCACCTTTTGAGCCAGGTGTTTTCCACATAAAAATCTCTGTGTTCTTTATTTTATGTACTTTAATTCCGCAAATAGTAGTAGAAAGTACACCTAGAAGAACCAGATTCTTCTAAAGAGAAAATTGGGTACCATACAAATCATCCTCCCTCCCCCTTATTGTGTGGTATTGACGTTTAGAACATCATCGAGTCTCATACTGGGTAACAGCCATGCTACCCTGCTGAAGGCGCTCAAACTGCCTGCGGTACTCTTCTCTCAGGGCTCATTTGGTACTAGGGATAAGAAATAATTTATTCTGGGACTAAATTTAAGAAGAGTTTATCACATATTTGGTTAGTAGAAAACTGCGATATAATTAATATCGGGATTGTGGTATTTTTTATCCCATGAAAAGATGAAATAACTAATCCCGAAATAACTTCTTTCCAACTAAATAACCCCCTCAAAGTGAAAGGAATGAACTTCTCTAGAAATATCTGTGAAAGCAGATCCTAGGTAAGTGAAAGTGAACTAGCTTGTCTAGTCAACACATAAACTATCCACCATCTCTTGGAAAAACCGATCATCTGAAACACTACAAAATCGACCCTATTGGTCTCAACAATACCCATAAGGCCCACAAAGCGGACTAGAATGTTCTGAAGTACTAGAGTGGCTATGAATCCCTATGGACCTGAGTTGGTCCGACGGGGGCGGTCTGAGTTGGGATCTCCTCTTCACGATCAATCTGACGCTCCACTGCATGTGCTGCTGCTCCAGCTATAGGCTGAGCTCTGCCTCTCCCTTGGCCTCTGGCTTGACCTCGGCCTCGGCCTTTGCCTTTCGTAGTAGCTGCCACAAGTGGCTCCCGCTCTTGTCCGGCTGCAGATGTTGTGCGCGTTCTCGCCATCTATGAGAGAACAAGAATAGAACGGTTCAATCATCAATGATAGAATAAAATCGCACGATAGAGAAAGAAAGAAGTAAATTTTTTTGTAAAACTCCATAGCCTGTAGAAGATAAGTGCAAGCGTCTCCTTACGGATCCTCTAGACTCTATTAAGCTTGCTCATGACACGTGAAACCTAGACAACCTAGTGCTCTGATACCAACTTGTAACAACCCGGAATCCCAACCTTGGGATCGTGATGATGCCTAACATCCACTTGCTAGGCAAGCTGACGTGAGATATTTAAATAGCCAACTTTTAACAGTTAAAAGCACAATGATGATATACAACAAGAAATGGAAACCCAATCTGATAATGTACCAATATAAGTGATAATGTCTACTCCCAAAAATTTGTAGTCACGAGTATACGAGCAAGTAAAAGTCAACAAACAAAGTCTGAAATAAATACAATTATTTCAAAGGAAATAAACAATACGTGGGAAAGGAAGGGGACTTCAAGGTCTGCGAATGCCAGTAGATCTACCCCAAGTCTCTTTAAGCAGTGATCCATGCTGATGCACCTCACAAACTATAGGGATCAATACCAGTATTTGCACAAGAAGTGCAGAAGTGTAGTATGAGTACAACCGACCCAATATATTCCATAAGTATCGAGCCTAACCTCGACGAGGTAGTGAAGAGGCTACGACAGGATACATACGTAAATAAAGATGTACAAGTATATATAAACATGTACAAGTATATATAAAGCAACAATAATAACAGAGAATAGTAACGTACAGACTGGGAGGAGACATGCAAGAAGGAGGAAAATATAACAACTACGACAAGTATGAAATCACGAAGTAACCAAGTAAATCACCAACCCGTAAATCACTTAAACCAATAATATAAAAATGGCACGGTAGCACCCTTTGTGATTTTACTCTCGTCCTCACCATGTAATAATAATAATGTAAATGCAATGGCACAGCATCACTCTTCGTGCTTTTACTCTCTTCCTCACTATTTGATAATGATAATATGAATTCGAGTAATAATTAATACGGAGAATATATTTAACGTCAAATATGATGCCAATATATCAAACTTCAACTTCCAGAAATATTTTCTAAGCATAAAAGGCCAATAATTACGAAACCAATAATCAAAGAAATAATAATCTAACCTAAACATGGATATCATAATTAACAAAGCAATAAAATACAAGGAAACAAGTTCCATTGCATGCTTTAACCCAATAACAATACATAAGTACACGTCACCTCACATACATGTTGTTCCCACACATAAAACACGTAACAAATAGACTAACAAGTCCTAATCCCTCAAGTAATGGTTAACTACAATACTTACCTCGCTCCGCAATCAAATCGAAGCTCAATCAGGGCCTTTCCTCTAAAATTCAACTTCAACCCAAATCTAACCAAATATAGTTCAAGCAATTTAAAATAAGCTTTAGAAACTATCCACGAGGTAAAAAGATTCAATCTTTAATGATTTTGAAAAAAGTCAACCAAAGTCAAACTAGGGGCCGCTTGATCAAAACCTGAGATTCGGATCAAAACCCAATTACTCATTCACCCCCGAGCCCGATTATGTGATTATTTCAAAATTCGACCTTAATTTGAGGTCTAAATCTCAATTTCTCAAAATTTGTAATTTTTACCTAAATCACCAAGAAAATGCATAGGTTAAAGGTTAGAAATCAATGGGTGCTGATGGAAATGGAAGAAAACGAATTATAATCTACTAACATATGAAGTTGGGATGAAAATTTTCTTCAAAATCGCCGCTAGGACAAGCTCAAACTTGAAAATGGTAAAAACTGGGTTAAATCCCGATTTGGAATATTTAAGTTACTGGGCGTCAGGCCTTCTTCGTGTTCACGAAGGGCCTGACGCATTTGTAATGCACAACAGCCAGAATGGCATACACGTTCGCGATGCTCCCCATGCGTTCGCGAAGGCTTCACCCCCCTCCCCAAACCTTCGCGTTCGCGAGCCAAGGCTCGCGTTCGCGGAGAGTAACGGTCATGTCCCTTCCCAGGTCCCTTTAACCCTACGCGTTCGCGAGAGTTCCGTCGCATTCGCCAAGGGTAACCCCTCCGGTGCTTCGCGTTCACGACCTAGCCATCGCGTTCGCGATGAAGAAATCCGCCCCCAGCCCAACTTCCCTTTCGCAATCGCGAGAGTAGCTTCACGATCGCGAAGCACAAAATGCCAGACACCAGATATTAGCAAACCAGCAGACCCTCTAAGTTCAAAATCAATCTATAGCATATTCGGAACTCACCCGAGGCCCTTAGGCTCTATACCAAACATGCACACAAGTGTAATAGAATCATACGAACTCGCTCGCGCGATCAAAATACCAAAATAACGCCTAAAACTACGAATCAGACATCAAAATGCATGAAATTTTCAAAGAAACTTAAGAACTTTCAAATTTACAACTGGACGTCCGAATCACGTCAAATCAACTCCGTTCTGTATTAAATTTTGCAGACAAGTCATAAATAGTAAAATGAACCTATACCAAGTACCAAAACTGAAAACTGAACCCGGTAGCAACAAAGTCTAGCTGTGGTCAAACTTAGGAATTCTTTAAGCCCTCAAATTACTAGTTTTCCACTAATCACGTTAATCAAGTTAGAGACTTCCGAATTCAATTGCGAACATACGCCCATGTCCCAAATCACGATACAAACCTACCAAGACCGTCAAAAATACTGATCCGAATTCGTTTAGATAAAATATTGACCGTAGTCAGCTCAAATCATTTTCAAGGCTAAAGTTCACATTTTTCTATTTTTCGAAAAAGACACGGATTGTGCACGCAAAATCGAGGAACGTTAAGCGAAGCTATTGAGGTTTCGGAATACAGAAATAAAGGCTAAAACTCAAAATGACCTATTGGGTCATCACATTCGACTATTTATCAAGTACTTATTATGTCGCCCAACAGCATGCAGATACCGAATAATTCTACTAGTCAAAGCGTACACAAATAGAAAGAATGTCACGTACATTTTTTTCTTGGAAAATAATGCTAAAGGTTGATCTAGTTCCCAAAAAGAAGATTATAGTTTTGGTTTCTTGAAATGTATATTAAAGTTCTTTAAAATGGGTACTCACCATATGGTGATAGCTTCACTACACCAGCAATTGGAAATATATAATATTTTGATTTATCTATTTTAATCCGCTTGACAGTACTCTAATTTACCAATATTTGTAATGGCAGCGAACCAATTCCGTTTCGCAAGTTCTAAGAGACGCTAAAATCAATTAAATAAATGAAGATTTTTGACATACTTCTAGAAGTGCACCAACTAATTTGGTTTTTTTTTTTTAAAACACTAAAATAAAGAAGAAACAATTGTGGGTGGTGACGTTGGCAAACAGGAAATAAAATCTGAATCTTTCATTTTGTACGAGCGATCTTTTGGGTCCTCTTTTATTTGTAGTTTTACATTTTATAATCCCACTGCTTCCTAGTTTTGTTTAGGGGTTTGATTGAAAACACGTTATGCTGGGACTATTTATCCTAGTTTTATATTTTATTAACTATTTTATATATTGTATTAATCCAAAATTGTTAGTATTATTGTTTTATCCTAGAATAACTTATTCTAAAATTATTTTTCACCCTCTGGCAATATAACTTATTCAGTACTATTTTTAATCGTAAAATAACTTATCCTAGAATTACTAACCAAACAAGGGATAAGACAGTACTCAATTTTTATCCCAAAATTATTTTTACTTATCCATCGTACCAAACCACACCTTAGTATCTTTTTTGTACTTTTTTTTTTTTTAAATTTAAACTCTCCCAAATTAGGAGGATCCATAGTGTTTCCACACTTCCCCTCCAGCGTGATTCGATTTCAGGACCTAACGGTCGTAGGTGGAGGTGCTTACCAACTGAGCAAGCCTCACTTGTCTCTTTTGTATCTTTACTTTGGAGGAATGGTATTGTGCTGTGCAGGGGCGGATCTACAGTGTAATATACGGATTCTCGGGAACCCAGTAACTTTTGCGTAGATCTTGTATTTTTATTAAAAAAATTATTAAATATCTATAAATATCTATTTGTGAACTCAATTATTATTGTATATTAATTTGAAATAGAGACAGGAATCCATAAACTTAAAATTCTGAATCCGGCTATGATGTTGTGGCCCCTCCTTGAATCTTTTAGCTTATAAATAAACGTGGTAGGGGTCCTGCCAAACCTCCTACCACCACATGAAGTAAAAGCCAGTATGGATGGTTTAAAAAACATTAAATGTTTATAAGAAACAATGATATAATTATATATGAAATAGTAAGTTGAAGCTGTCATGTGGCAGCTGGATATAGGTGAAAGCTCTATTTTTCATAGTATTTGATTAGATTTAGTCATTGTGCACGAGCAACATGTGGATTTTGACGTGTATTAATACCATGTTGAATCTAACTTGAAATTGGAAACAAATGGCAGAATACAATGGACCATTAAACTTGGTTATTTTTATCAGTTGAACACTTAAACATAAAATTATTCCTATCAGGCCCTTCAATTAAATTATATATGTGCCAATAAGACACTTTGTAAACCATCTGACAAAAGTTTTTATAAAAATTAAACGTGTGTATTACAGTTACCTCTAACAACTTAAAATATTACACCTTATAAAATTAACTCCCAAAACAAATTGAAATTCATTTCAAAAAATGAAAAATCTGACCGTCGGCTCGGGCGACTTAGTACCCTGAAAAGCTCACTGGAAATTTCCTCCGCTCAACTTTATCTCACTTCTTCTTGTTTCGATTTCACTGAAATACCACACTACTCTCTCTATTCCTCGTTTAAGTTGGTGTAGCTTACAAGTGACGTGTAAAGAGAACAAGCATGTCAAATGAGAATAGTCAAATCCTTGTAAACTAAACTTTCTTTTTAAAAAAATTAAGAGGAAAAATGATGGGTTCACAGGAAGAAGAAGAGAAATAGAATGTAGGGTAAAAGTTAGCTTTAATTGAAATAATATATTAAAATATAATAGTAATATAATAATAATAAACAATATTTTTTTCATGTTCACGCGTCCTTCCCCCTGCATTCAATGATGTCACTACAAAGTGTCTAATTGGTATAAATGTGGTTTAGTTGAAGCGCCTAATAGGAACAACTCTATGTCTAGGTGTTTAAGTGATAAAAAAAGTCAAGTTTAAGGATCCAGTTAAGTATTTTGCCGAAACAATCCTACTTTATTTACACTAGAATATCACTTTCCTTCAACTTGTGGACAATACTTAATACCAACAACGGATGCATGCACCTCTTAGGTGTCCGGTTTATCTGAAACCATTATTGTTTGTGCAACACAAATATAAATACGCGAAAAATTACTAAAAAATTAGCAAATGTTAAAAAAGATGATTTTTTTTAAACATACTATGAAAGAAACTGTACTGGACCTCAAATGAAACAGAGCGAGTACTACGTTTATATGCTCCTTAAACACAGTGGCGGATCGACATGTCATTTTTGGGTGCTCAATGACCCATTATCCTTAACAAGATTTAATAAATTTATATAGGTAACTATATAAAAATATTTAGATAAATATTGAGCGAGCACCATAACTAAATTCTTTTTTCCTCCATTCAGAATTTTTATCAACGAACACCCACAACTTTAAAATTCTGAATTCGCTGCTGCTTAAACATTGCATAGGCTTGGCTGCGCCTCAATCTATGGTGCGACTTCTAAAAAGCAAACATAAAAGTGCATCCGTATATCTGTTTTAGCTTTGGGAGAATGGCACTAAGGATTACATTCTCCTATCACTTTCTCAAACAACGTTTCTGTGTTTCCGAGATGTTTTTCTCTTGGATTGACCTTGGATTTTCATCAGTAAAGTTTTGTGTCGCTTCGGGCAGCAGTGTCTGCAACACCCTAAGCAAATTCCATATTAACAAAATACGTGAAAGATGGTATACGAAACAAGCTTTATACTCTAGTGACGTATTTTGAAATAGTACGAACCTAAGCCCAAAGTATATAATGTCACTATCGGGCTAGATGTTATCGTAATAACATTGTAAGTAGTGCTTCTCGTGATTAATTTGGGAAATTTACACAAATGTCCCAAATAAATCTCAACTTACCAACCTCTACCCATTAATCATAGACTTACCAAAACTAGCCAATAAAAATTAAAAATCCAAATAATAGGGTTCTTTCTCTCAAAAAATCACATACAAAAATCACTTTCCATATTTTTAAGCATGATTAGCAACATTGAATACGCGATGGAAAGGAAATTTCATAGACGGGGTAACAAATAAGGTGATGAAATACAAAAATCTATACAATATTCCAAAAATCTAAACAAAAAAGGAACTTTTTCAATGGGTATAGTTGAAATTCATTGAAAATATATAGATAACTCAATATACAAAATTTGAGAAAGATTGGAGGTGATTTGGACTAGTTTTGTATCAAAATTCGTAATTAAATCGAGTTCAAAAAAGCCTTCTGCGACACATGTATCACGTATGTATCTGACACACATGTATACATGGATATACATGTGATACACAATTGATACAAATTTGATACATATGTGATACACAAATGATACACAGTGTGATACACATATCATTTTTTTTCATGTTCAGTTTTTACTTCGAATTTTCAATTCAAATCACCTCAAAAACTTTACCAAATAATCCCAAACCTGAGATTCAAGCTCCTTAAGTTGTTCCCAATCTATTCTAATAACACCCACTCAAAATGAAGCAAAATTTTAATTTATTTTGCTACAAATAACTAATTAGCTAATTTGGCTAATATTAGTAATATTTTGTGAATTGGCCAATTTTTGTAATGAGCTACTTATAAATGGACATAGCTGGTGATTTCCCGATTAATTTTACTAACGGGAAAATGCAAGAAATCCTTTGTCCATATATATACTGCAGGTATATGATCGATCATAGAAAGAAAGCCTATCTAGGCCTAATTCTAAAAACTCTGTGAAGATGTCAGTTCAGCTCTCAGAAAATGCTATCGATTCTTGAGAAAACCATACATGTTACAAAAAATTCAACTTGCCTGAATATCCTTAACCCAGTCTCACTAAGCTATGAAACTCAATAATGTTGATGGATGTTGCAACTTGCAAGGTCTACTCCATCTTGACTACCTGGTGCACGAAACTCTCTATAAACAAGGTCCGGGAAAGGGCCAGACCGTAAGGGACTATTGTATGCAGCCTTGCCCTGTATTTTCACAAGAGGTTATTTTCACGGTTCGAACCCATGACCTCCTGGTCACATGACAACAACTTTACCAGTTACTTACCAGCTAAGCCAAGGCTTCTAAGTTGGGAGTTCAGATCTCATCAACAAATACAGTAGACGCATAATCTGGGATTTAGCATATACAATAGAGGATCTAAACCCTTCATAGAGATTTTTATACCTTTCACTTTTAATTTTGGGAATTGCTGGGAAGAGGAGATGCAGTGTAATCAAAATTCAAAATTCAAAATTCCACACTAGAGATTTGAGAACTTGTACTTCTCATTCTCATGAGAGAAGTGGATTCAAAATTTATATATATATATATATATATATATATATATATATATATATATATATAAAAATCCTATTTACGCAGTATAACTTTCCGACAAAGTTTGCATGTAGCTATGCCACTAGGCACAATGTCATCTTCAGCACCTTGCCACAGTGAACAGAGGCTTTATTGTTAGTTAAATGATTAACAAATTAGAATTTACAAAACCAGAAATCAGGTCTTGATGGAGAGACTCAAACTCCCCTTGCTGTATAACATATGCCTGCATATAAATATAGTCAGCAAACTAAAGCAACATCAAATTATGATACCTGAGAATGGAAATAAACAAGAGCAATCTTGCTCAATGTGCACAAAGAGTCACCAAGCACAAACTACTAATTTCCAAAAGTATATTTTCAGAAAAGCATTTTCCAAAATAAGGAGATCTGGAAGTCTCGCCAAACATGCTGTGATATACTCCCTCCGTTCCAATTTATGTGAACCTATTTCTTTTTTGGTCCGTTGCAAAAAGAATGACCCATTTCTATATTTGGAAAGAATTTAGCTTAAACTTGCTGTTCTATCCTTAATGAGAAGCTTTTATAACCATACAAATACTTTTGGCCCTTTTTTAACTTGTTTAAAACCACAAAATCCAAAAGTCTTCATTGTTTTTTTAAACTCCATACCCAGTCAAACAAGTTCACAAAAAATTGGAACAGAGGGAGTATATTTTAATTACAGTAATTGTATAACTACCACCAATAGTGGTTGAGATTTTTTATATAAACTTTGGATATAAAATTGCCTAATTATTACCGATAGAGAGTGGTAATTAGATAAAAATGACATTCCTACTACCAAATATTATCTCCGTCTACATAAGGTACATGTTTTTTAAAATCATTATATTGTGATACTTTCATTATGAACTTGTTGGAGTATCAAGCAAGATCTTAGAATTTGACAAGTATTATGCCCAAAAAAATCTAAATATTTAAAATGCCAAAATGATCTAGTTTAAATACAAACTTTTCTCATATTTCAAGTAACTATAGGTCTACGCGGTGAGAGCCAGAATTTAATTGATATTTTCATTGCAATATACTATCGTACTTTCTAGACAATCAATACCTTTTCACTACAGTACACTTTCCTACTTTCTATAACTATCAACACTTATTAAATATTAATTTCTTGTCAATTTTCAAAAATTATGTTTTCACTTGATACTCCTACAAGTTAATATTGAAAGTTATTTAAATTATAACGATTGGGGAATAAAAAGGAAGCAACATGGACCAAATGCAGGGGGGAGATAAAGTACCTATAATTGGGTGCTTGATAGTAGAAATGTCACTTTTATCTAACTACCTCTACCTATGGATATTAGCTAGACAATTATTTTATTTCAAAACATATCAGGATTGATCCTTCCATAATCTCACAAGCTGAACGTCGACCCAAGCTACACTCTATAAAGAAAAAAAGAAGTAGATAGCTACCACACAGAAATAAATTAAAGCGTTAGAGGGTCTCCACGACATTTTCAACATGTTTGAAGTCCAAATTGTGGAGTTAAAATGGAGGAAGACAAGAAACAACACTCAACAACTCGAAAGAGCATCCTTACAAGTTGCACGACAAGCCTTGTATAGAAGTAGGGCAGAGGGAGAGTATTGGCGACGGCTTCGAACAAACCCGATAACTTTAAATTCTGGCTCCGCCTCTCAGGACTTCATGACATCTGCTGATGATGCTTGCTTTAATACTTTCGAGCAATTTTGGTGTTTATGTTCTTTCATGTACCAATTGCATGATGCATGATGGTATCGGATGGCCGAGTGCCCCATGTCATACACCCTTTAACCAACATGTTTCTTTACTAAAAATGTATTTATAAAATATAAGGGGATTTTCTTTGAAAGTGACAAAAATATGACATTGGAATGGTGTAGATCGTCTTTATCGAAAAACTAGTTTATTGAAAGAGCAAAATCCCTTTTGAAAAAACAAAATGAGTTCCTTACTTGGTAAGGGACCAAATCTCCGGATTAAGCAGATTTAGTTGACTGGAGGAAGATGTTAATGTTAAGACAGCATCACGTGGATTGACTCATATCGACGTAAGTAGAGACAGAATAAATGAAATTTGGACATGCAAGCACGCGGACATGAGGTTCAAAATATTTGTTACAGTCCCTAAGCAAAATAAAAGAAAAAGAAAATTCCAATCTATCTTGTCTACCCTATTCTATGCTTTCCCTAACATCCACATATCTAGTCCACGTATGGCCTCCAATTCAAGGTGCTTTTGCATCTATATTCGGTTTCGGGATCAATTGAACCTATACCCATTTGCAAAAGGTTTACAAGCGTACCTACTTTACGATCAACTTCAGACTTATCGGGTTTGAAGTTTAAAAAGATTAGTTTGAAGTAAAAAAATTACACTTCAAATACACTTAAGGCCAAATAGGTCTGAAGTGCAACCAATGATTTCATGCACTTAAGGCTAATAAATCTGAAGTGAAAATTGCACTTCAGATGCACTTAAGGCCAAAAAGTCTGAAGTGCAACAAACGTTTTCATTCACTTAAGACCAACAAGTCTGAAGTGATTTGCACTTCAGATGCACTTAAGGCCAAATAGGTTTGAAGTGTAACCAATTGTTTCATGCACTTAAGGCCAATAAGTCTGAAGTAAAAAATTGCACTTCAGATGCACTTAAGACCAAAAGGTCTGAAGTGCAACAAACGTTTTGCAATACTTAAGGCCAATAAGTCTGAGGTGAAAAATTGCACCTCAGATGCACTTAAAGACAAACGGTCTGAAGTGCAACAAATGTTTTGCTACACTTAAGGCCAATAAGTCTAAAGTGAAAAATTGCACTTCAGATGCACTTAAGACCAAAATGTTTGAAATGCAACCGACGTTTTTATGCACTTAAAGCCAAATATGCCTGAAGTACAAATTGCCAGAAATAGAAATTTGTTTTTCGAATTATAACAATTCAATAATACGATTTAATACATAAATCTACTCCAAATGAGCTCAAATTTGAAACATAACCTCCAAATATCATCAGAAACAAACCACAATCATCAAATTGTCAAAACAACAATAAATTTAATGAACCCATTTTGCAATTATGAAAAAGAAGAAGAAGAAGAAACCCTAAGCAATAGTAAAAAATAAAGGTTCATAACAATTCACCATTGTAAAACATCATAAACTACATTAAAATATGTTCACCACCACCATATAAAATCATTGTCAAAAAGAAGCCCAAATTTGTTTAAAAAATGGGTACACGTTAAAACTTTATTAAAAAGTGGGTATAAGTTAAATGGAGGCGACCAAAGAGAGTGCCCGTGCAATTTTTACCCAATTCAAAGATACTTCGGGGCATTTTCCCGGGACAATGTACATGAGATTTCAAAAGGAGGCGCACAACCAATCCAATGGCCCCTGAGTTCACCTACTCAATCTGTTGTAGATCTAGACGTGTCCCTAACCACCCAAGTAATTAAAAGGGATTGTTATAGAAATAGCCGTTCAAATTCACTACTTATTTTTTCTAACTGGTATACATAGTTTGTACATTATTAATACATAATTATATACATATTATACATAAATTATACATATATTATATATCTAGTGGCTATTTTTAGTTTAAGAGATTAGATGGACAACTATTTGGATTAATTCTTCTAAATAAAAACATGGATGAAATTATCAAGAAGATCATTAGGCCTAATTCCCTTTAACCTAACCCCTAACCTCTAGTGCACATTTAATATGGTTAAAATATTGTGGTATAACCAGTTTTCACACTGGTCAACGAAAAAAATAGTCAGCGTTTACCAAGTCAATGAAAAATAGCAACTATTTTGCTGCAGCAGGGACCGGTCCAGTATAATATACGGGAGTTCTGGTGCATTTGTGTACAAACTCCAACATATTATACTGGACCGGTATACTTTGCTAACTCCTGTAAAATTTGCGGGAGACTGGAGCACCAGTGCTCCAAACTCCAGTATATTATACTGGACAATTATACTTGCTGGAACT
>MU745333.1:180938-197581 GCA_026770625.1 Nicotiana glauca
CGTAAAATTTGCGGGCGTATTTTTCCGAATTTTGAACAGTGTTTTCGCTCAGATTTAAAGTGGCTAAATTTCGATGACTTTTGAAACTTGGCTATTTTTCAACGACCAGTGGTAAATCTGACTATTTTTGAATTTCTCCCTTTAATATCAGTTAAGCGAAGCCCAAACTCTTTTGTGCACGTCTAATGACTGTGGGCCCAATTTATTCCATTCAGCTAATGGTCCACTTGCCTTTTAATTAGTGAAATTGCTGTCAAAATAGCACGGTATAGCCAGTTTTCGTACTGGTCAATCAAAAATAGCCAGTGTTTACCAAGTCAATGAAAAATAGCCACTATTTTGCTGCAACAGAGACGGGCCCGTATAATATACGGGAGTTCGGTGCATTGTGTACGAACTCCAGCATATTATGCTGGACCGGTATACTTTGTTGACTCTTATATAATATACGGGAGACTGAAGCACCAATGCTCAAAACTCCAATATATTATACTGGACATTTATACTTGCTGGAACTCCAGTATATTATGCGGGAGTTCCAGCATAATTATACTTGAACTCCAGAATATTATACAGGAGTTCCATCATAGTTATCCTGCAACTCCCGTATAATATGCGGGAGTTTAAGCATACTTATGCTGGAACTCCCGTATAATATGCGGGCGTATTTTTCGGATTTTGAACAATGTTTTCGTTCAGATTTATCTTTACATGAAAAGTGGTTAAATTTCAATTACTTTTGAAATTGGACTATTTTTGAATGACCAGTTGTAAATCTGGCTATTTTTAAATTTCTCCCGAAATTGCTTAAGCAACAGATTATCTATCTAAATTGAACAACTAATAATCAAAGACTAGTTACTAAAACCAAATGCATTCTATCGGATAATCAAACATTAAGGAACTTCAAATTATTCACAAAGCATCACATATAATCACTTCATCTGAACAACAAGTAAAATCATATAAGCAACAGGAACCTATCAAAACAAAAAAGAGAAGCTGAGAAATGGACCTTTAATAGAGAATTCCATCACAAAATTAGACGAAAAGGAGAGCTGCGGACAGGAGCTTCGATCGGCAGCCTCGTTAGCTCGATTTGCCCTTCCGTTTAGATCATGGATAGTTACACTATGTGTGTGTGGTGGAGTGTAATTGGTAAATTTCAATTGTACAGTGGACGTGGCGAAAATGTGAGGTGTGAGTGCAACGTGTAACTGTAAAGGTACATGTGTGTGAATTGAGTTGCTGCCAAGTAATTTAGAAGAGATGAGATAAGAGCCCACTTGGACAAAAGAAATTTTGTACTTTTCTTCGAAATTTTTTTAATTTTTTTTTTGAAATTGAAGTCTGACCATAAAATTTTTAATTTCACTTAAGATGAATTTTTAAAAATTGAAAATACTCTAAAAAAATTTCTTTTTATTATGAAATAAAGACAGTAAACTAAAGACAAATATAGAGATAAATTGATATATTATTCGAATTCAGATTGATGTACATAATGAACTGATATCTCTTCTATTTATAGAAGAAAGGAAACTGTTGTGTAAACTGCTACTGCAAGTTGCTGTGTAAGTTGCTACTACAAGCTATTGTGTAAGCTGCTACAAGCTTATGTGTAAATTGCTACTGCAAGCTGCTACTATACCAAATATGGATAATCTTATACTGAGAGTAATATTTATCCATAACGGGGTACTGAAAAGATAAGCTCATTATACCAGATATGTATAATCTTCTACCGGGGTAATGTTTATCCATAACCAGGTATCGAAAGGATAAGCTCATTATAGCAGATATGGATAATCTTCTACCGGGGGTAATATTTATCCGTAACCGGGTATCAAAAGGATAAGCTTATTATACCCGATATAGATAATCTTCTACCGAGATAATATTTATCCATAACCGGGTATCGAAAAGATAAGCTTATTCAGGAGGCTTATTTCCAATAGAGTACTCAATAGATAAACATATTAATGGCGGAGTCCTGTATGGATAAGTTTCTTTAGAAAGCTTATTTACAATGGAGTATTAAATGAACATTCATAATATAACTAGATGGGATTGGCCCGTGCTTGTTGTGGTGTGTTTTCGTTTGGAAAAAATACTGTGTAATTACAAGAGTATTCAGGTAATACCCTTGCAAAGCTTCCTATGCTATATCATTTGTCACGCGTAATTAAGAACCCGATGAGCCGAAAAAATCAGCTAAGGCTGCTTTTGTTTGTCTACTGATGCAAGATAATGTTCAATAAAAGCTCATTGTCTGCTATGCAAAAGTTAAACATGCTATAACCTGTTGAATACTTGCAGTTAGGATACATAAGTCATAGCAAATGTCAGAAGTTGATGGAAAACTGTTCTAATATAAAGGATTCAGGTATGTTCAACAGACAAGATGCAAATAAGCTCTTTGGGAATGTAATTTGCTCGTCTCTTGCTTCCACATTGCAAATTGAATATCTTGTTTTTTTTTTAAGGGTGAAGCTTCAACATCTTTCTCTATAACTCTAATAAAGATTTCTTATAAGTAACTTGTAAAGTATTTCTAAATAGTCAAAAGTCAAAACTAAATAAACTAAAACCAACCATGTCCTTCAGTTGAAAAATATGCAAAGGTACATGCTATTGTTCAGTACAACCATTTGAACAAAAATTTCTTGTACTTAGTTACAGCAAAACCTGATTCTTTCTTTGTCTTTTGTTTTTTTGGTGTATGTATAAATGAATGGTAGAAAATAGTCTGTTACCAAAACTTAGCTTTATTATCTGCAGGAACATACACCAGAATCTTTACCAGCATATAAGGGGCTAGTTCCAGGCCAAATCACAATCATGATTACCAGTCCAAGGAGTTCATATATCATAGAAGAAGAAATAAATAAAAAATAATGGTGGAAGCTGGATGAGATGCAATATTGTTGATGACACAAATCTTGCAATCACATCCATTGGTATATGTAGTGTCTCCTATATGAAAAACTATGTCAATGTAAAACTCTTAACAATATAACATAATTATGGAAAAATTCATGCTTGAATCCAACAATAAGATATGGCAAAGAAAGAGGTACTTCACCACTCATCAGAATGAATAGGTACTTTAGATAGACATAGAATGACGTACAGTTAGTTTAGTTGTCGTGTGATAAGCTCTTGTTAAGTTCCCAAATATAGAACCATCCCAAATATTATGGATGTTATGCGTGTCAAAGAAAAAACTAAATGTAAGTAACAATAAAAATATATCTAGAGGACTCAAATTACAACTTGAAAGTTGTACTTTCTCCAATTTGAAGATTGCTTGGATGATAAAGCTGGTCTACTTTTTACAGAAGTATCTCACATAGGAGTACCATGTCTAAAGCACTTCCCTTCCAGCTTCATTTAAGTGATCAGAATATATAAAATCCACATAGTAAAAGTCGTAAGCGCATAGTGTCTAGAACTGATCAAAATGAGAACATAGGCAACTCTTTTTTTCTTGCTGTCTAAAAACACTTTATAAGTGATTAATATTACACAGTGTTTTCGGGTTTCTTTCATAAAACAGGCATCCACCTTCTCCAATCTGTTGATTCTGAGACCTTCAATTTGTTTCCCGTATAACTAAAACATAGAAAGGCAAAAAGACCTCATACCCATCCTAGTTAAGGAATTAAGGGTCCTTTGCTAACATATTAGTTATGCAAGAATTACAATACAAGCAGTGTCGTACGCAGAAAATTTTTAAGCGGTGTTACTTTTGTAGACGTGAACAAATAAAACTACAAGCATGCTAAGAAATCTTCAAGTTTTGACCAGATAAGCTAGACACCTAGCTCTTTATGACAAGTGGTGTCACTTATTTGATATTACCGTTTTTCCTATTTTTTCATTTGAATTATATATAAATAATTAGTAAAGATTTTCGACGAAGCGGTGTAACGTGACACCGCTTGGCATAAGGTAAATCCGCCGCTGAATACAAGGATTGTTATGGCAGTGGATAAAAATGTGTAGATTGTTACAAAAATTATTTTGCGGTCAATAATAATGTAAGAAGTATTATATGGTAAATGATGGTACGTAGGGGTGTCTACTTTAAGGGCATTTTTCTATACTTTTGCGGAGATATTACTAATAAATATATTCGTATTCCACATTTTATCCCAGAGAAGATAATAATACATTGATTCGTAATTCCCACAGAAGTTATGTCAGTATTGCTAATGCATAATTTAATACCTGAAGTCAAATATTGACTCAATTATAAATTTTAAAACCAAATAGATACTATCGTATTAGTTACGCACAGTTACATTACTAATGCATAGTTTTATTTATACTTTATATGCATTAGTTATGCAGAACTTTATATTGGAATTGTTTTTCTGTGGCCGACCAAAGGTACCCTCTCGTTCCAGCAGTAACTCAATCGACACAACTCAATACCAGAGACATTTATACTGAACATAAGTGGGTACCATATCCTGTATTTTTCATCACTCTACTACTCTAACAATGCAACAACCAATAAAAAAGAAACACATTAGCTATATTCACAAAGAAACACAAGCACATTAGAACTGAGGCACTGACCTGCAGATGGACCTTTCTCATATTATTACCAGAGAGAAACTAATGCTCACCTTGAACCATGTTATGCAGTCACAAAGATTCTCATGGCAAAGACAGATATCAACATAAGCTTAGAATTTCAGCAAACAAGAGGAGAAAAAATTTCAAACTTCAATTTATGTCAATATTATCTCAAATTCACAGGAGTGGCCACATTACTGTCACCGACATTTGAAAAGTGTAAATAATGTAGCAGTGAAACAGAAAGAGTGGTACAATAAGCATGTTACATTTCAGTTGTAAAACACAGCGGCTTACAGCTAGAGCAATAACTTGAAACTCAGTGTTCGTTATTTACTTTAAGTGCATTTTGCATGTGTATACTCATTACAAGTAGTAACGTAGAAAAAATCAAAAGTCTAAAGCAAGAGATTACCCAATGAAGATCAGTAAAAGCAGGCTCGTCTATGAAATACCTTAACTTAGCTGCTTCTTCTTCTGTAGAAATGAAGTTCAAGGTAATCAGTACAAAGTTAAAAACTTTATTTAGATGCCTCTTCTTTGGCAGAACACATATGAAAAAGAATAAAAAGTAAAACAAAGTACACATGGTATATGGGATTTCCTCGTAGTTTGACTTATTTCTTAGGATCTTGGATATATAAAGCAAATGGACATGTTTTAATCATGAGGGGGCTTCCAAAGATTGATGCAGACCACAAAATGATGAAAGGTTTATTATTAAAAGGCTCTACCAAGTACTAACACGATAAGAGGCAATCCACTTATCCTTTTGCGTTTTTTCTACTGACAAATGATAATTTGTCAACAAAGGAAAATGATATAACAGAGAAAAATTTTGTACATTCGCTCTACTAATGAACACATATTTTCCATCATTTTCATTTTCTTTTTCTCTTTTAAAGCCTGTTGAAACTCAGCTTGAACTTTCTTCCTATGCAGCTGATATCTCAGCTCTTGCAGCTTTTATTATACTGCTTGATCTTCCAATTGCTGCACTTCAGCTGAAGTGTTCTTTACACTGTTCAGAATTAAGTTTTGATCTGATATTTGGTACAGAAAGTTATCCAATATTAATAGTCTACCACCAACTATTTTCAATAGTGATTCACAAAATGGCTTGGCTCTTAGATGTTTATTCAGAAGATGACTTCAGGATGGAACGTTAGTAGATATCTGAAACTGGTAAGCTAAATAAATTCTCTTTTAAACAGCTAATCGTGGAAATTATTAACAACACAGTAGTAACATTTTCAATCATTTTATACTTCACTCCCTCCTAAAATAAAGGTTCGTAGTCTGTCGTCTCTAAATCAAACCATCTGATTGGTTCATGTATTAACCAGCGATCACCACTGTCAACTAAAAATATGTCCTACTGAGAATTCAAGATACTACTCCATCATAATATATATCCACAAAATAAGAGTACAATATCTATAACAAAGTCAATGAAATGAAACCATGATAAAACTAAAACCAACGAAGTAAAGTTCATACCATTTGTGAAACGTATAATAAGGGGTCAGATCTTCTCGAACAGATTTGTCCGAATTCCTAAGTATTTGTATTTTAAAAGAGTTCAATAAACTGCGCTTGCATGAAATAATTTTATCATTTACCTGACACCAACCAAGCATGAAACCTTTTGCATTTCAGTCAAATTTGGGGACCTCAGCTTCTACCTTTGCTACCTAAGGGTCAATGGGATTGTAATTGATTCTAATTGTGCGTCTGATAAACTTTAGCATAACATATTTATATTTTCGAGAAATTAGTAAAATAAAATATTTTACACTAAACTCACCTACGTGATGACAAAGGTATATTTCAAAATATGTGGTGTTAGGATGTATGCCATTGTTTCTATCCAAAAAATTCACAGAACTTTAGTCGTCAGAGGATATGCAAATACATCTATGAAAGTAATACCTCTATGTTATTCTACAGTATAGTTTTGAAGAAAACAAACTCTAAATAGCCATTTAGTCCATCAGTGAGCAAAAGTTGACAAAAAAGCATACCTGGATAAGAAGAATAATTTACAGTTGAAGCGCATAATATGGAAGAGATTATGCTAAAAAAAGTATAAAATTAGTCAACAAATGTAATTTCAAAGAAATTTATATCGAAAGATAAATATGTTAATAAAGCTCCATGGACAACATCAACTAAAATACGTAACAAGGAATCAATTATTCAACCATAACGGCTTTAATAGGTTAGAAAGAGATAAGAAAGTTGTTGCTAACAGATAATAAACCCTCTTCCTTTAATGAAAATCAAAGCGCTCAGTTCTGAACTAAAAATAAAAATACTTATCTTAAAAAAGTAAAGGTTACCAAGGAAAATCTAAGGCTCGAAAATAAAACAAATTATCCCTTTAGATTAGTAGACACAAAGCTAAATAGTTAGTATGGTACCCGAAGGTCTCAAATATTCAAGAGTTGACTTCGGTATACTTAATTATATGAACGGACGAAAGGGTTTAATAAATAGCTAGCTATATATGTACTTATTTAAGATCTATTCATTTATGTAGATAATAGAAATAAACTTAAGTTTTGGATAACTTACAACGAAATATCTTGAAATGCCAAATGGCATCCAAAGTGACTGCAAATCCGGCCCGGCATAGTTTAATAATAAAAATGAAACACATAAGAAATGCAAAAAGGAAATTATGGAGTCAATATAGTATGAACAAAATTCACTCTAAAAGCTAATAAATCAAATCATGAATTCATGATAGCAATAAAGTTGAAGAAACAGAGCTTTTTAGCCGAAAATTAAAATTACCAACCCTTGCTCCTCCAAAACCACCTCCAATAACTATATTTAAATGATGAAAAGTTTTAAACAAAAAGCACATCCAAAATAACTCTAAATTTTGCTTAAATGAAAAAGAGATAAAATATTGATATTTTGTAATCAAAATGGAGAAACATATGTGAGTCACCTAGGAGGAGGTATTCGAGCCAGCCCGGTCAATAAGAACAAAGTTTAGGTAGCAGCAAAAAGTTCTTCTGGGTGATAGAAGCATTATGATATACTTTAGGTTTTGGGTGATGTAATATATGTTGTTTCACTGATCAACTTACATTTTAGAATTGTAAAACACGGAGAGATAGTAAACCCTCCTCCTTTATCCGGACTTGGGACCGGCTGTGATCCAGTAGTGTAACTGAAACACAGGCGGAGGTAAAAACTAGATTTTTCCCCGGTAGGCTAGCTTTACAGAGTTGAACGAAAATCGTGGAAATATATAACAAGCCTTTGTAATTTTAGATTTTTCATTGATTAGTTTGTGAAAATTTTCACTGAGCATTTTAAATGTATATTGCACATCGAAAAATTATAGCAAAAGACTAAAAGTATAGCAAGCATTTGAAGGTACACCAGCCAACTTATTTAGTGCTTACGAAATTGTAGAGAAATTATTTCAATCCCCAAGAAAATCATTTAAATAAACAATGTATGGTCAATCAAGCAACATGAAAAAGAAAGTTATAGAGTTATATGAGTGCTTTTTGAATGATTTCATCATATACTATGTTATATGTAGACTGGTCATCGTCGTTATTCACCGTAGATGGTCGGATTAATATTTTTATACGGCTTGAACTCTTTGCTCTCGATAAAGCAACATATAGTTGGTCATGAGAAAACACTGGCTCACGTAAATAAATACCAACATAATCTAATGTTTGTCCTTGTCCTTTATTTATCATCATTGCAAAATACAAGTGTACCGGAAATTGTGTTCTTTTTAATGGAATAGGTAATTTTTCATCATCTGAAGATAACAACGGTATTCTAGAAATAAATACATGTGTATTTTTAAAATCACCGCTCGCAATTTTAGCGCTTATAACACGGCTCTTAAAATCACAGCATATCAGTCATGTATCATTGCATAGACCTTCACAAGGATTTAAGTTTCGCAACAACATAATGGGACAGTTTTCCTTCAAGATTAATTTGTAAGGAGGCAAACCAACAGGGTTTAATGAATGTAAAAAATCCTCAAATTGGCTTTGATCACTTGGTTCAACAGTTTCATCCATTGCAATAAATGTCTTGGCATCTTTAGGAAATTGAGCTATAAGCCTATCATTTATTTCATCAACAAAGTCATTTTTTGTCGTCAAAATAACACGAGAAGTTAAAAAAGAAGAATCTTGGAAAGACTTATGCAAGTCAGGATATATTATGTTGAATAAAAGATCCAACGATTCTTTTTCAGTAATATAAGGAATAATGAAAGACCTCAGAATTTCTATTTTACCATCTATGTATGTCTTTTCTTTTCCATTTCCAATTCGCATCAAATATTCACAGAAAGAAGGATCAGTTTTCACACGCATATTCTCTGATAATCGGAGTTTTTCAAGCTCATTCCATATTTCGAAGTTTAATATGGTTTCTCGAATGAAGTCTTCCTTTTTTTCACTTCGATCGACAGGAAGAGTTTGTCTAAAATCTCCTCCAAACACAAAAACTTTTCCACCAAAAAGTATATTTGTGTCCATTATATCTTTCAAAAGAGAATCTAAAGCTTCAATCATGTTTTTCTTGGCCATGGATACTTCATCCCACATAATTAATTTTGCATCGCAAATCAAAGACGCCAATGAGCTTTGCTTACTTATATTGCAAGAAAACTTTCCATCCATATTAATTGGAAATTTAAAACATGAATGAACTGTTCGTCCTCCTGGAAGGATCGAAGCTGCAACTCCGGAAGTTGTTGTTGCTAATGCTGCAAATCCTTTAGATCTCACAGTCGCTAATAAGGCACAATATCAAAATGTCTTACCACTCCCTCCAGGACCATCAATAAAAAAATACTCCTGATTTGTTAGCAAATACTCTCTGAAGGATTACGTCGTACGCTATTTTCTGTTCTGTATTTAATTTTCTATGCAAAAGTAAATCTTCGTTGCTCACAATGATGTTTCTTTCGAAATATACTTCCTTCGCTTCATTTGCCATTTTTGAAGACGTGATAGTTTCTGAAACAAGGTTAAACTCATTAACATCACGGCCCATGGAATGTAATATATCATTGATATGATTCAGGACAGCAAGGTGGATATCTTTTGTCGTTATATTGGCTAGGTTCTTAAAGTCTTCAGACATTGAATCTTCAAATTGTTTCCATAGTTCCCTTGGATTGTCAGGTCTGCAATGTACTAATATTGTAGCAAATAAACGTCATAAATTATAAGGCATTTGATAACATGCAGCCTCCGTCATACATTCAACTAAGCTGTTGTCACAGTGCAACAACCCTCTTCTTTCCGCAGATTCTCTAAATGTGTCGCAATATATACCGTTTACTCTTAGAAGATCTTCATACGATTTTGGTGCTCTCACATTCATTAGTAATAATCTAAGGTAATATCTTTCTCCTTCTGTTGGATGACACGTTACAACATGGCCAATGATATGACCTAGTTGTCGTCGAGTCCATATTTTGTAGGTAGATGACTATACGAAATATTGTGGAAAATCTTTATACAACAACTTAAGTTCTTTAGCATCTTCGTTTGTTTTATTTATTAAAAAAAATTCTGTGAGCATCGTCTTCTTAATTATAAGATTTTTCAGGATACTGTCTATTGTGTCAGTTTTTTTAAAGGAGACAAATTGCAGTCCATCAAGATGTAGCTGGAGGTGATAAACACTTGGAGTCATTTCATTGATAGGAAATTCAAATAAATGTCACATAGCTTCCGGAGGCGACATCCATCTAGCAGATTGGTACTCTTTTATTTCATCTATTTGTATATTTGTGTTATCTTCGTGTAAGCCAAATAAAATTTTATCATGCCCTTTATATATATATTTGTATATTATTTCACAACTTTAATATCAGAGCAAACTTCTACATTTATATGACAATTATATTTACATAACAAATAAGGATTGTAAGGAACAACCCATGAGTTATCAAGAAGTTATTTTCTAACTTTTACCGATTTACCAGTGTTTCGTCTTCTATAAATTGGATATGAGCTCTTTCCTTTTGTCGTCTCATCAGCAAAGCTCTTAGGGTACTTAAATTTGCATTCATTTCTTTTCATACATGAATTTGTAGGATCTAAATTACTACGAGGCCCATGCATCATGTGTTTAATAACAAGCTTATGTAAGTAAGAGTTTGTATCATGATCAGGCAACTCAGCACAAACAAATTTATCGTAAGCCTCAGGTGTTAATAATTTGTAGTCATCAGTAAGTATAATAATGAAATAAGCATGTGGAAGACCTCGTTTTTGAAATTTTATAGTATACATATAAGCTGTAACTTTTCCAAATATTTTTTTTTTTAATATATATGTCTTCATCTCTTCTACCTTTGATCTGAACACTCGACTAATTAAGTCAGGCCTATTTTGAGTTTCGTCTGTTGGGAACAAATGTTGCTTTATTTTGGGCCAATAAGGATTGCATGTCATTGTCATAAATATATCAGGCTTTCCAAAATATTACACTAACGCAATTGCATCCATATAACGCTGGCGCATATCTCTCGGACCACCCGTAAAACTTGTTGGTAGAAAGTTTTGTTTTCCTATTCTAGAAGCTTCTCTTTTGCCAAGTCTTAAGATATCTAGAAGTCCTTGTAATACATCAACTCGAAATAAATCTTGGTTAAATGAGGCAAAATCTAACCTCTGAGTTTCTACTTTTATGAATTCATCAACTGAATATTGTTGAAATAATCTACCCGAATGTAAAATGACATTTTCCTCATTGTCTCTCATCTGGAGTTTGTAATAGTAATATTCACGACAAGAAATATTATTTCTTTTTTGTTTTCCCTTTTGCAAAACATCCGCTTCCATATCAAGTAATCCATCAATTGAGCACATGTTAGAGATGCTTGGAAGTTGTTCGGTCTCATAGTAAGCTCGCTTTCTCAATTTATTTCTAGGTTGTATGATTTTTGGAATACCGCAATGCCAACCGTTTTGACCATAAGGAAATAAAAGTGGATATTGCAAAGGATCATAACAGCCATAGTAGTAATTTACAAATTGGCTTTTGTTACTGTGAGTATAAATTCGAATATGGGGTGTGAAACTATTATTGTTCGTTCCTTGTTCTAGCCATAATGCTGCGACTTCTGACACAATTGGTAAGTTATATATTCGTTGATCTAAGCCATAGCCACATCGCAATGCAATATAAAAGTTTGATAATTGTGGGATATGTATAAGAGATTTCAAGAAGATACAATAAGGATTTATCTTCATTATATCCATTAGCTTCTCAACAATCGACTGTCGAAGTATATATGAAGAAGCCATTCGATTCAATATTTCTGTATTCTCATCATAAAAATATAGCTGTAAATTACTTGGTTGACGATTTGTTGGAATCAGATCATTTATGAAGTGATACATTTGACCTTGTACTTTAAATGTATAAATTTTGTGGTTTCTTTTTGCTAGTGCTTTGTCGTAGTTCACTCCAATTGAAGTAAATGAAAACATATAGTTGTATAATCTAAGGTACGTACGAAAGTGTTCAGATTCTTAGGTATTGCCTAAATATAGATTCAAAAGTTCATTAGGCATTTCATGTGACATCAACTTAACTGAACCATTGCTACAGCAAAATGCTGGTGTTTCATATTCAAATCTTTTTGCTCCACAATATTTACAGTTCGGTACAATTTTTAAAAAAGTTGCATCATTGGGTAGTTCCCTAATGTTCCGGTTCGAACCTATTATTTTTTATTTATAACATATGTAAATTAGTTGAAACAATATATCATGTTAGTGTTGAAAAGAGAGGAGCAATAAATGTTGTTATAAGAGTAAATGTTGTAATAAGATTAAAGTGAGACAAACCTTTGTTTGTGACGATAGATGTCTCTGAATGATGTTGTTCATAGGGTGCACCAGAGCTGGAGCCTAATATATAAACAACTCTAGTTAATAAATTAAAAAAGAGTACAATCAAACTGAAACAACATATTTCCACTCATTTATCGTGTTCAAAAATAGAGAAGTGGTCGGTAATATTTTTTCCTTTGTCACAACCAGCTACTGGTCCAACAATCGAAGACATACCGTCTAACATTCAAATCCAAATATGTTAACCAAGAGCAAGTTGTATTTAAGTATAATCATAAAGGAGAACACATACATACATGCATATATCTGTGTCTACTAATAGTGTGTGTAAATGTATCTTTTTCTCAAACAAATCTTTTTTGCTTCTAACCTATCACACTAACAGAAGATGGCTCTACTATTGTCAGAATTTTTTGTTTAGGTAATTCAAACCCAACAGCTTGTTTGGTATATTCAAGCAGTGCGGTTTGGCCCTTTTTTAGTTCAAGCTTTTATGATCGCCGTTGCGTTAAAAGCAACTCTCTTTTATCAACTGTTAACTATGTGTACATATCACGTCGTCTACAGTTAACTTTAGAGACTGTTTCTGCTAAGTATTGTTTCCTTTGCCGTGGGCAGCAAGGCGATGCCAAATGCATTTTATCAGTGGACATCTGCAATTCAAACAATTTGTAAAAGTTTAACACATAAAGAGATTTACAGTTCAATTGAAATTATAGACGCACCACAAATGCCCAAACAGTTCTATAATTACAATATTTACAAATTAGTGAAAGTCTTACTCTTTACACTATAAATAAATTGGGAAAAAAGATAGCAGATAGATTGAACAGAATACAAACATCCTAGTATCCTATGAAACATGGAAGCCATCGTAAAAGAAGTAGAAAGAAGAATAATTACCACAGTCAGTGAAGTTAAGATAAGAACAAATCTGAAGATGAAACAGAGACAGAAAGAAGACGAACAAAGCGAGACGCGATAGATTATTCGCTGTGAGATACAAAGAAAAGAAAGAGGATAAACAGAGAGAGAGAGAGGGATTAATCGCTGGCAGAGGGAGGGATTATATCTTACCACGTGTCAGAGTTACTCTATATGTGTTAACTATTAGTAAAAATTACGACTAATTTTGATACATCTATATTTTGGAAGACTTTACAAATTAATATTGTCAAATTCAGTGAAGCTCCTTTCTAATTTGAATTGTTTACACATTTTTATATTGGAAAAACTCATCAAACCAAAAAAAACTTAACCACTCCAGATTCTGCCTGGGCAAAAGAGTTTACTGCCGAACTATGAAAATGAATTCTTAATAGCGAAAATCAAGCATATCTGCAAACCAATTATCGGTATATGGAATCGTCAATCCCCATGATATACCTAAACTCAAATTACCAGCCCCTTCTTTCTATGGAAAGCAACAAATTAATTGAAAGATAATAATAAAAGTCTAGCTGAAGGCCTGATTCATTGAAGAATTTTGTCAAACACTTTTAGAGCAAAGTGAAATAGAAAAATAAAAGATGATATCAAAATTCATCTTTAAAACAAAATATAAAACTTTAGATTATCTGTTCTATCTCAACAATTATACAAAATTTTTAATCAGAAAATGCATATGCCATAGGTATTTCCTTTAAAATAGACAAACCCATTTCACCTAAATTTTGTTCAATCATTTTCAACATAACTTTTCTTTTTTTTTTTCCTATCAAACAAATTCTATCTTTCAAGAAAATTCAAATGCAGCTTAGGTTCCCTGTCATGACCCAATTTAGGATCGTGACTGGTGCTTAGGAGCAAGTTCTCCCAAGTAAGCCTCATCGGTAATTTTTACAAAAAATCGGGCAGAGTTTTCCCTATTTTTGGAACATCCCAAAAATTTTCTGTCTCAAATCAGCAACCAAACAACCTAATAGCAATTCAACTGGCAATTTATAACTTACCAACTAGCCCAAACAAGTCTCCACCGTTACTAATCAATACACTAACAACCAAAAATATTAATCTACCTCCAACTTTCATAATAGAGGACGATACTTAACATAAGACTATAATAACCAAAGAATACTCATGACACTAAAATAATGACTATGGAGCGACTCTAAGAATTAAAAGGAAAGACAATAACAATTGATAAAAATCTCCACCCACGCGAACAAGTGCGAGGCTCACCAAGAATTCTCAACCTGTACGCTCTAATTAACGAAATCATCGCCTGCGTCAACTGCTATCTCTGTAAAAAAAATTAGCGGGGAATGAGTCGCTAGCTCAGTGAGTAATAACACTTAACCACAAATGTTTTTATTTGGGGACAAGTCAGAAATCATGCTTGCATAATAATCACAAAATAAAATGCCCTTTTTAAAACAGTAATAATAATCAGTCTCACCATGTGTTTCTTGTTACAAAATCAATTTAACAGTTTTGTAATAAACTCGGTAAATGTTGTGTCATAGCAAATCTTTATATTTTGGGAGATTTCAGAAAATGATCGTGTAATCTGTATCACTGTGTGGACCCCTTCATAAAAGGAGTCAAGTATAATTGTAGGTCCCTACTCGAGGGAAAACTGTAACTGTATGCTAGTTCTACCTTCCCACTAGCGAGGGCTATAACTGTAATCCGTAATCGGTAATCTGTAAATACAAGGTGCACCAGCGAACCCCACGTTAGCTACGGGATCCTTCAAAGTCTCCTCCCATTTATACCCTTTCTTGTAAATAGTAAATACTCGTACAAAAGCATTTTCAAAATAATAAAGGGCATATCATTCCTTATCCAATCTTGTAATTTTATTTCAGTAACAGTAATCATGTCTCAAGTAACGGTAAAACATATCTAGTAACAGTGAAAATATTTTGATTAATTGATAAACATTTCAAGTAAACTATTCGGTATCATATCAAGTAAAGGACTTGTCCCACATACAATTTCAAAGCATCGGTAATACATTTATTTTCAAAAATTATATATAAACCATGCAGGTTATGAAATACAAATTGTGGTAAGATTACTACTCACAGTACTCGTGCCGAAATACCAAATGCTTCACCTCGAGCAATTTGTATAAATTCCTCCAATCAATCTATAATTACATAATATCGATCTCATGTTAATTTTCTTATTTAGGCAAATTTATAGCTATTTTAGAATACCTAACCCTCGAGGTTTCATGTTTGACTCTTAATTTGCCCAGAATAATTCTTATTGGTATTTAATTTCTTATACCTTGTGAAACCCTTCAAATATATGAACTGAGAGGAAAGAATTACCAAAAGAAAAAAACTTAGATGAGGAATTCGAGTATTACCCGTAGGAACCAGTGCGTATTAAGGTTTGGTAGCAGCCTCCTTTTCTTCTTCTTCTTCTTCTTCTCCTTTCCCCTTATTTCTTTCTCTATTCGTTTTTTTTCTTTTGTTTATGTCGTTGAAGCTTTCTGCTTCTTTTCCTTAAGAAAGGCGCAGATAACCCTTTTATTTGTAATGGGCTTCGGCGCTTTGTTTTCCATCATTTCCTTTTTTTTTTGTTTTATTTGATTAAATTCTTATTTGTTTTATTTTATTTATTTATTTATTTATTTATTTGATTGTTTCTTACATCATCATCATTATTATTATTATTATTATTATTATTATTATTATTATTATTATTATTATTATCATTATTATCATTATTATTATATTATTATTATCATTATTATCATTATTATTATCATTATTATTATTATTATCATTATTATTATCATTATTATAATTATTATTATCATCATTATTAACTAGCCATGGCTGGGGTTCTTGTAATTTATTTCATTCCATGCCTCATTGGAAGCGATCCTGTATCCGTTTGGTATCAGAGCCATGTAAGTTAGTAACTGTAGAATCTAAGTTTAACACTATTTTCTTAATGAATATCATTAGGAAGAAGACTACTGTTAAAAACAGTAGGAAAGAGGAATATGAATTGCCCCAACAATTAGATCTTCTTAATAAATGGACTATACCATTAGTCAAACCTAAGGTAATATATCACTTAGGTACTTTTGAAAAAATAGGTTTAAAATAAGTAGTTAAAACTACTGAGGAAACTATCACGGTAGATGGTGATCATGCTACCTTCAGATTATTATCTGAGAATGATTTTGCCCCTTATAGGGATTCACATAGATTCATACATATA
>MU745334.1:1639-17261 GCA_026770625.1 Nicotiana glauca
TAAAATAATAAATAATAAAATCGGTTAATTAGCCTTTAAATAATAAATGAGACGAGCCTCGCCAAATAACACGCAAATTGCGGGGCCCTCAATAAATGGTTATTTTAAATGCTTAGATTTCGGGACAGGTCGTTTAGCTAATTTTACGGCCTTCTCAAAAATAACGATACGCTATTTGCTTTAGGCGCGCCCTTAATAAGTTATTTCCCTAAACTCGGGTGTACATTTATGTGACCCAAAATCCAAATCTCAACGAAGTCGAAATGTGTTGAAGGCCACAGGTGTACTGGTACGGTGCGGTCCGAAACACATTTTCACGACGTTGCAAGTCTTTGTTAAAATAATAATAATAATATTAAAAACGGTTAAAAGTTAAAAGTTGCACATAAGTTAAAGCATGTTATAAAAATCAGATAAATAAGCCAAATATGACAGTTGAGCGACCGTGCTAGAACCACGGAACTCGGGACTACCTAACACCTTCTCCCGGGTTAACAGAATTCCTTATCCGGATTTCTGGTTCGCGGACCGTTAAATAGAGTCAAACCTTTCCTCGATTCGGGATTCAATCGGTGACTTGGGATACCATAAATCTCTCAAGTGGCAACTCTGAATCTTAATAATAAATCCCGTTTCGATTGACCTTTACTTGGAAAAAACTCCCTTCTACCACGCCCTTCGCGGGGTGGGGTAGCGCCAAAAGGAGGTGTGACATGCACGTTCATGAAAATAATAAGTGCTCATAATTACAGCAGTATTAAAGTAAAGTGGTAAAAGAAAAGAAACAAAGAGACAAGTCAGTTTCGTAGTAGAAGAAGAAGGAAATAAATAAAGACATTCAAAGAGGCATAGAGTCACAAACAGCTTGAAATGGTAAAAGCCTTAAAGATTTCCCCAGCAGAGCCACCAAGCTGTCGATGCCCCCTTTTTCTTGCAAAATCGGGTTTATGACATTTGGGAGGACAACTCGTTCCCTTTTGAGAATTGGGTTTTAATTGAAGATTCGCCACCTAATGATTAAAGTGCATTAGGATAGTAAGAGGGTTTTGATTTAGAAACCAGATATTTGGGTAAGGGCTAGAAATTATCTCAAGGGAAAGGTGTTAGGCACCCCTCAAGATCCACTAGTGTGGTTCCTGGCCATGCTATAATTGTGACTTTAAGTGCAAGCAAGAATTACAGATACAGGGTAGTTTCACATAATGGTTGCAAGCGATAAAAATAAAAGGAGTTAAAGAAGTTGAAGTATGGGAGGAAAATAGTTTAGAAATTCTGAAAATAAACAAGTAGAAGGGAAGGGGTTTTGCACTTATTTTGAGCAATTAAAATCAAATTGAAGAAGCAGAAATTTTGGGAAGAAAGCAGTTTCTAAGATCCGAAAATAAACAAGTGAAGGAAAGGGGGGGTCCTAAGTTTATAAATAATATGGATCACCCCACACAACACTGGTAACCATTTATACAGGTGGTGTTACCACGTGGTCATCATATCCATATCTACCGTTTCCTACCCCGTTAAGGTATTAAACGCGGAATGGTCTCGCTTTGCTTATTACATGCTATTACCAGCCCCAATCCTATCAGTCCCGAAGGCATTTGGGACTACTAATCCTAAAGGTAAGAGGTATGGGGTTTTACAGTTTTAAAGGACAGAATTCTAAGGCAACAATCAAAACATATATGACAGGTATGGGGGAAGAACATAAACAAATAAGGCTCAAACAAACCTCCTTAAATCAAAGAGAAGCATATAGTTTTAGCATGTCCTTCAGATACTGATCAAGGTCTAATTAAACTTAAGAATCAAGGAGGCGGACTGGTTTATTGCACATTTCAGATAAGAAACCGGAATCAGACCTGCCTGCTGGTTGGAATTTCTAGAGTCTATTTCTATTAACTAATTTACCTTATAGCTTGCCTAGGTAAAACCTATAGGCATGGTATCTAAATACGAGAGAAAGATACTGATTTCAGAAGCAGATTTATTAACAGCAGGAACATATGTTCTGTAAGCGTTTAAGCACTATTATTACCAATTTTAAACTTATAAACGAGTTGAGGGATTCAGATTATTTGATTACTCTTATAGGCATACTTTCTAAGTGTGACTGATTTTAACCTTTATGGAAACACAAAAATCCTAGAGGCATGGTGTCTAGAATACTGATTTTATTATTTAAACATATATATCATATGCCTAGTGATGGATACGTATGCAGAATTCAGGTAGCCTTATAGACATGCTCTCTATATGATAGGCAAGAATGCAATATCCTGTAGACAGGTTTTTTTATATGAGATACAGAAATGCAGAAGCGACTGATATGATATATTATGTATGAAATGCAGAATAGGCAGGATTTCTAAGATGCAAAAGTGTAGACATGGCTTTCTAAAAATACAGAAGTGCAGAACCTAAAACATGATTTGTATATGAAAATGTAGAAATGTAGAACTTAACACAGGATTTATATATGAAAATGCACAACTTAAAATAGGATTTTTATATGAAAGTGCAGCAGTAAATACCTAATGAATAGGATATCTACACTTATGCATATAATAAGTAACCCTCCCCTTTCACTACAAACCCCGTCAGTTATTACAAATTATTATAGCCTAGAATGAATATAGAAATGTAAGAAAAATACATCATAAAGCTAAAATCCCAACCAAGGAGAGCATGATTCAGACTTCTGTCTAAATCATGAAGTAAACCAACTCCAAAAATCAAATTCTAAAGCCTTTCTCTTATTTGAGATGTGTCAGAGTTCCCTAAGAGTCTCTAATGGACTTCAGGCAATGCTTACACCAAAATATATATATTGCCGAATTATATTATAGTGCAGTATGGAAGGGCCACCCCTCAAATGTCCAAGTTTAGAGGGAGCTCAAGGTCCCAAAGGAAGGCTCATAGGAGGGGGGAGGAACTTAGAATCTAAAAGAGAGTGCAAGTGCATAGAGGGAATTTTGGGAAAAGCCATGACCGACTGGTGGTCATACCTAGAAATTAGGAGTGCTGGCACACCCCAACCAGCCTGTTAGCCACATTGTTTGGGAGTTAGGATCCATTAAAGGATCAAGTTCAGACATGAGCAACAATTGGGATGCTGCCAAGCCTGAACTTTAACTCAAACACATATAAGGGAATAAGGGTACGGGGAATTCATAACAGCAACAGATGCTAAGAGAACAACATATTCAATACTGAACATAAATAGAAAGTGGACAAGATTGTAGAAATTGTAACGCAAACATATAGGGATGAAGCTGAAAACAAAATTAGAACATACCTGTTTCAGGGATAGAAAGAGAGAATAGCAGTAGTAAAGCGAAATTGCAAACACAAAGCCAGAAGATTTCAAAAGAGAGTGAGGGTGCAGGGGTATTGAAATTGAAAGTGTTCAATAAGTGTTATGTGTTAGAGTATTGAACTCAAGATGTCTTAAAGTGCTGAAAGGTCGTGCCCTTTATACACAAAAACTATTTAAGGAAAGAGTTTGATAGCAACACGGTTTGTGCAAATAAGGAAAGGCAATCAATCAACAGCCAGTAAAAATCAGAAAATAAGTTTTGGTATGAATGAATCCAACTAGAAAAAGTGAAGAAAGGTTCAATTAAAGAAAATCAGTAACAATCAATCGAATATTATTAAAAGGAATTCTGAATCAATCACAAATTGGCAAAACCTTTTTTGAAGGAAGAATTCCTCATGTATAAAGCATACGTACATGTTAAACAAGAAAGAATTGTCATGCTGATTAGAAAGTATATAGTATAGAAAAGTTTAGACAAACAAAGAGGCTCAAATTCAGTACATAGACTCATACTTAGTTTGAGAGAATCCAGGGTTCCATAATAGAAGCCTAGTCCAAACACAAGATGAAACTGGCCAAAACCCCCAAATCCTAGAGTTTTCAACTCGAATCAGATACAGAGACGAGAAGACAAATAACTGAAACAGGCTCAGAGGTCTCTTTCAGAGACTCATGAGAAAACGAACAGGTAGAATAGCAGGTTCAAAACAAACATAATGCAAAAGCTGACTTGAAGCTTAAAGAACATGTTTTAAGGAAATCTTGGAACTTGAAAAAGTTCAGAAGACAAAGAGGTAGTATAAAATTAAGGAAACAGTAGATGAAACATGTCTAGAAAGAACTCAAACAAAGTCCAGAAGAAGGAAAATAAAGAACTAAGAGCATAGTAGCAAATACAGTAAAGAAACATAGGGGTAAACGAACACATAAGATAAACATGTGAAAGCATGATATAGAAACTAGTAGAAGAAAGAACGGAGCACAATAGAAGAATATGCATAATAAGGCAAACATAAGAATACATGAGAAGGTAATGCGAGGTAGAAAAGAGAACATAAGACATAGCATAGATATATTCAGACAAAGAAAAGAAGAAGAAGAAGAAGAAGAAGAAGAAGAAGAAGAAGAAGAAGAAGAAGAAGAAGAAGAAGAAGAAGAAGAAGAAGAAGAAGAAGAAGAAGTGGAGAAACATTTTGAAACTTTTCCAGAAACCCTAAATCAAAGACAAACAAAAAGATTGGGGAAAACGTTTTAAAACTCCAGTAGAACACAGATATAACATAGATTTAAGAAAACAACCAGAGAAAAACCTGGAATAGCTAGGGTTTTAGAGAAAACCTATAAATGAGAAAGGCTTGGAAAAAAGTCTGATCTTAAGTCGGAGAGGTCAGAAATAGGCTCCTAATGCTTGGATACGCCGGAGCGAGGCTGGAGAGGCCTTAAAGCCATGAATCTGAGAAGATTTGAAAGAACACCATCAAGGTCAGACCTCAAAACTTTGAACACCTAGGGTTTAATGGTGGAGGGGGTGAGTACAGGCCATCCATGGCCTGAGAAGCCATGGATTCCGGTAAAAGTGCGGTTGAAAAGGGCAGAAGATGACTAAGGTTCCGAGGAACCTTCGAGAGAGTATTAGGAGAGGAAAGTGTCTGAAGGTGGCTAAGAGATGGAAATGAGAGGATTAGGGTATGGTTGGGGAATTAAAATAGTATGGAGTAATCGTGGTCGTTGATCAAAATGATCAACGGCCTGGATTAAAAGAAAACCGGGCGAGTTGGATAAACGGGTTAAAGGGTAAAATTGAAATTAGGATGGTCCAATTGGGGGTTAATATTGGGTCAATTGGAGGCTAAAATTGAAATGTAATGGGACTACAATTGAAACAAATTGTGGCTATATATTAAATAGCCAGTTTTCCCTTTTATTTTATAAAAAATAGTAAAAATAATTTTGAAATTAAATTAAAAGTACTGAATCAGTAACTAATATATAAATATTAATTTAAAAATACTAGAACCAATTTCGTAATTATAAAATGCTATTAATCTTAAAATAGGCTAAAATTGCAATTATATGCAATTTAGCTTTTAAGATGCCAAAATAAATTTGTAAAAATATACAAAAAATTATCTTAACTATATTTTGGTATAAATGTGGAAATAAAATAAAATTTTCACCAAAATGGATGATTTTAGAAATAATTATTAATTTCGTACTGCTAAATGGACAATAAATTGATTTTAAAAATCTTTCAAAAATTGAAAAAATACTAAAACCCTTGGGCATGCTTATATATGCATATATATGTTATTTTGAAAGTATTTTGTATATATGAAAATATATAGGGAAAAATTGGGTATCAACAGGTTGCATTCCACAGCAAGAGGAATGAGGGTGAATGTGATTATCTGGTGGGATTGGGTTGCATGCTGTAACAAGGGATAGAAAGGTGGACAGGTGGGATCGGTTTGCACATTGCAATAGGAGGAATAAGGGTGATTTATTAAGGACTAATAAGGGTGGACTGGTGGGATCGGGTTGCACGCCGCAACAAGGAGTAATAAGGGTCAATATTTATACTGTTATTGATGAACTTCGGGTTTTGACCAAGCAGGACCAGTGTTGATTTTTGACTTTTTGGAAAAAATACTGGGAAATCTATGATTATGCATTGGAATTGGTTTCTTTAGCTTTTATTGATGTTATTGAGTTAATTATGGCTAGATACAAGTGAATTAGTAATGGAATCAAGAGGTAAAGTGGTGATTGGGTTTTTAAATACCTGTTGGTTCGAGGTTAATTTTTGGTCGAACCTTGACTTGAGGGATTAGGGACCCCTGACTTGCTTGCTATGTGGAATACCATGTTTATGGAGTATAGGTGTGGTGACGAGTACCTATGCATCGCCGAATTTCCTGTTTAACCTGTTTTCTTTCCCCGTTTCCCATACATTGTTTTCTTGCCTTAATTGCTACTTGTTCATCATTGTTTCCATGCCTATTTGTTACATGTTAAATGTTGTTCTCTTTATTGAAGTATTATTTGTATCGTAGTTTCACTTTATTACCTTGTTGGATTTTGGTTATTATTGGTGCTTCATGGTACACTTAGGTTGGTATCGCTTTATAATTTTGAACTGGTGAAGTTTTGTAGTTGTAGAGATATTCCATGGTGTTGGTTTGTGAAATAAGTGTTGTGGAGGACTAGAGATGATTTGTGAAACACTTGTCTTTATCTTGTGAAATGGTGCTGTTATAGATATATATATATTGGGATGGGGTTGCACGCCGCAACAGAAGGAATAAGCGTGAATGTGATTGTCTATTAGGATTAGGTTGCACGAAGTAACAAGGAATAACAAGGGTAGGATTGGGTCGCACGCCGCAATAGGAGGAATAAGGGTGATTTATTAAGGACTAATAAGTGTGGACTGGTGGGATCGGGTTGCACGCCACAACAAGGAGTAATAAGGGTCAATATTTATAATATTATTGATAATATGGTGGGATTGGGATGTGCGCCTCATCAGTTATTGTTTATGCATTCATTTCTCTTGAAGTTCATTATTATGGTGTTGAAACTCCCCTAAGGATTGGCTATAGTTGAGTAATGGTAGAACGGCCAGTTTCCATACTTATTTAATACCAGTTATTGCTTTATTACATTCTATATTTCCTTTTTTATTTAGTATAAACTGTTGCAGGTTGTATATGTTGTATGCCCCTCCGTAGCCTCGTCACTACTTCATCAAGGTTAGGCTCGGCACTTACCAGTACATGGGGTCGGTTGTACTGAGACTGCACTCTGCACTTTCTGTGAATATTTTGGAGCTAGTGGCTAATCGAAAGGTTGGTTGCTATCACTGCATTCAGGATACCCAAGGTAGTCCTGCAGGCATCTGCACACCCTAGCATCCCCTTCTATCTTTACTGCATTCTGTTTTACTTTTCTTCGAGACAAATTTATATATTTCTTTCAAACCAATAATTGTCGTATTCGTAGACTATTTGTGAGTAGTTTCTGGGTGGAATCCATTTCGGTATTTGTTGTTAGCATAAAGATTATCTTTTAAGATGTGTATTCTCATTTTTATTTCCGCTGTTTAAATTTGTCAAGTTTTAATTGTTAATTGATAAAGGAAAAAGGTAAAATATTCTGTAACATTGGCTTGCCTAGCGAGTACAATGTTAGGCACCAGCATGGTCTCGATGATCGAAAATTCGAGTCGTGACAAGTTGGTATCAAAGCACTAAGTTGCCTAGGTCTCACAATTCACGAACAAGCTTGGTAGAGTCTGAGCGATCAGTACTAAGACCTATGTGTTTATCCCCTAAAGGCTACAGAGTTAGGAATAATTTCACTTCTATTCATATCTGTCATGCGGTTTGATCTCAATGATAATTGACTTTTTACTCTGTTATTTCACAGATGGCGAGAACACGTACCATTTCATCACCTGATCAGCTGCTCGAGCCCTAGTGGTAGCTCCTACGATGGGCAGAGTACGAGGCCGAGGTCGTGCTAGAAGTCGGGGCAGGGATAGGGCTCAGCCTAGAGCTCGAGCAGCAGCACCAGCGGCAGAGCCTCAGGTAGAGTTTGATGATGATTTTTCGGCCCAGACCGTGCCAGCGGGCCCAGATCAGGTTCCAGAAGGGTTCATAGTTGCCACGATACTTTAGGATGCCTTGGTCTATCTAGTGGGCCTTATGTAGAGTGTTACCCAGACTGGCATACTTCGAGTAGCACCAGTCATCTCTCTGTCTAGGGGAGGAGCAAAGACTCCCACTGCTCATACTCCAGAGTAGATGTCTCCCAGTTTCAGACTCCAGCAGCTCAGCCATTCGGGGTAGTTTCGCCGGGTGTTGTAGCATAGACCGATGATGGATCAACTATGTCTTCATATGCTTTGTGGAGGTTGTACAGGTTCACCAAGCTCTTCAGTACCACTTATAGTGGTACATCTTCAGAGGATCCCAGGAATATTTAGACAGTTTCAATTAAATTCTATGGAACATGGGGATAGTGTAGACCAATGGGGTCGACTTTGCTGCTTTCCATCTTTCAGGTTCCGCAAGAAATGGTGGAGAGATTATTGTTTGGCTTGACCTGCTAGGTCACCAGCTCTCACTTGGGACCAGTTCTCGTAGTTATTCTTGGAGAAGTATCTTCCTATCACTTAGAGAGAGAACTATCAGATGTAGTTTGAGCGCCTTCAATAGGGTTCCATGACCGCTACTCAATACATGACAAGATTTGTGGACTTGGCCCTTACGTTCTTATTATACTCCCCACCAAGAGAGAGAGAGGGTGAGGAGATTTCTTGAGGGACTTGTTCAGGCTATCAGATTAATTATAGATGGCTAAGGAGATTGGGAGTGAGATTTTTTCCAGGATGCAGCCAATGTGGCCAGACGAGTTGAGATGGTTTTAGCTCAGGGGAGTGATCAGGGGTTTGACAAGAGGCCTTGTCACTCTGGTGGATTTAGGGGGACCTTATATGGAGTTTGAGGTACGTTTGGTAGAGGCCATAATCCGAGGTCGTTTTATTCAGCACTTCAGGCATCCCATGAAGCTTCAGGGAGTCTTGGTCCTTATGTACCCCCTTAAGTACAGTTTACCTAGAGTGCACCGCTAGTTCCTATTAGAGAACTTCCTCTTCAGGGTTATTATCACGGTCAGCCAGCCCATTAGGATCAGTCTCTATTTCCTCAGTCACAGTATTCAGATGGATGTTTTGAGTGTCGTGAGTATGGGCATATTCCGAGGGCTTGTCCGAGATTAGTTGGTGATCAGTCGTAGAATCAGAGTTCTTTTGCCATGATTGCAGCACAGCTTGCCCAACCATCTAGAAATGTGAATCAGGGAGCCAGAGATAGGGGTCAGCCCGCTAGAGGTTGAGGTCGGACCATTAGAGGTGGAGGCCAGGCCGCTAAAGGTTGAGGCCATCAAGAAGGAGGTCATCCTAGGGATATTGTCTATAATGGTGGGCCCAACCTTGATGTTATGCTATTCCAGCTAGGCCTGAGGCTGAGTCCTCCGATGTAGTTATCACATGTATAGTTTCAGTTTGTAGTCGAGATGTTTTAGTTCTATTTGATCCAAGGTTTACATACTCTTATGTGTCATGTTATTTTACCCCATATTTGGTTATGCCTCGTGATTCTTTGAGTGCTTCTGTTATGTCCACACTCATGGGGGATTCTATTATTGTAAATCATGTCTATCGTTCGTGTGTTGTTGTTATTGGGGGTCTTAAGACTAGTGTAGATCTCCTACTTCTCGATATGGTGGATTTCGATTTCATTTTGGGGATGGATTGGCTGTCACCTTATCATGCTATATTGGATAGTCATGCCAAGACCGCACCTTAGCTTTGTTGGGGTTGCCTCAATTAGAGTGGAGAGGGTCTCCTAGTCATTCTATTAGCAAGGTTATTTCTTATATGAAGGCTCAGCGTAAGGTTGAAAAGGGTTGTTTAGCTTTTTTTGGCTTATGTTCGTGATTTTAGTGATAAGGTTCCTTCTATGGATTCTATACCAGTTCTTCGAGAGTTTCCAGATATATTTCCTACAGACCTGCCGGGGATGCCACCCGACAGGGATATTAGCTTTTGCATTTATTTGGCTCTAGGGACTCAGTCCGTTTCTATTCTACCGTATCGCATGGCCCCGCCAGAGTTGAAAGAATTGAAGTAGCAGTTGCAAGACTTGCTTGATAAGGGCTTTATTAGACCTATTGTCTCGCCTTGGGGTGCGCCGAAGTTGTTTGTTAAGAAGAAGGATGGATCTATGAGTATGTGTATAGATTATTAGCAGTTGAACAAAGTCACTATCAAGAACAAGTATCCATTGCCGAGGATTGATGATTTGATTGATCAGCTTCAAGGTGAAAATGTATTTTCGAAGATTGATTTGATCTCTGGCTATCATCAGTTAAGGATTAGGGCATCCGATGTCCCTAAGACACCTTTTCGCACTCGGTACGAGCATTATGAGTTTCTAGTGATGTCATTTGGGTTGACAAATGCCCCAACATCATTCATGGATTTGATGAATCAGGTGTTCAAGAACTATCTCGATTCCTTCATGATTATTTTCATTGATGATATCTTGATCTACTCCCACAGCCGAGAAAAGCTTGAGCAGCATCTTCAAGTCGTTCTTCAGACTTTGAGAGGCAGTCAATTGTATGCTAAGTTTTTGAAATATGAGTTTTTGCTGAGTTTAGTGTCTTTCTTGTGTCATGTTGTATCAGCAGAGGTTATTCAAGTATACCCTAAGAAGATAGAGGCAGTCATGGAATGGCCTAGACCCATATAATGATACAGAGATCCGAAGTTTCTTAGGTTTGGTAGGTTATTATCATCGGTTTGTGGATGGGTTTTCATTTATAGCAGCCTTGATGACTAGGTTGACCTAGAAGGGTGCCCCATTCAAGTGGTCAGATGAGCGTGAGGCGAACTTTCAAAAGCTCAAGATAGCTTTGACTTTGGCACCGATGTTGGTTTTGCCCACAGGTTCAGGGCAATATACGGTATATTATGATGCATCTCGGATTGGACTTTGTGCGGTATTGGTGTAGAATGGCAAGGTTATTGCATATGCTTCGCGACAGTTGAAGATTCACGATAAGAATTATCCATTTCATGATTTGGAGCTAGCAGCCATTATTCACGCGTTAAAGATTTGGAGGCATTATTTATATGGCGTTTCATGTGAGGTGTTCACGGATCATAGGAGTTTACAGTACTTGTTCAAGCAGAAAAAGCAAAACTTGAGGCAGAGAAGGTGGTTGGAGCTATTGAAAGACTGTGATATCACCATCTTGTATCATCTTGGGAAGGATAATGAAGTAGCCGATGCTTTAAGTAGGAAGTCACCTAGTATTGGCAGCCTTAAGTATATTCCTATCGGTGAGAGACTGCTTACTTTGGATGTTCAAGCTTTGACCAATCAGTTCGTGAGGTTGGATGTTTCTGAGCCCAACCGTGTTCTTGCTTGTACAGTCGCTCGGTCTTCCTTGTTTGAGCATATTAGGGATTGGTAGTATGATGATCCTCATTTGCTTGTCCTTAGGGATACAGGGCGGCATGGTGGTGCCTAGTAGGTTACAGTTGGAGATGATAGATATTTGAGGATGTAGGGTCGAGTTTGTGTGCCTAATGTGGATGGACTTCGTGAGTTGATTCTAGAATAGGCCCATAGTTCTCGGTATTCTATTCATCCGGGCGCTGCCAAGATGTATCAAGACTTGCAATAACATTATTGGTGGAGGAGAATAAAGAAGGATATTGTTGCATATGTAGCTCAGTGTTTAAACTGTCAACAGGTAAAGTAAGAGCATCAGAGACCTGGTGGTTTGCTTTAGAAGATTGAGATTCCTGAGTGGAAGTGGGAGTGTATCACTATGAATTTTGTTGTTGGACTCCCATTGACTCAGATGAAGTTCGACGCAGTATGGGTTATTATTGATATGCTGACTAAGTCAGCGCATTTCATTCCTATGGCAGTTTCTTATTCCTCAGAGTAGTTGGTTAAGATCTATATCCGGGAGATCGTTCGTCTTCATAGTGTGCATGTATCTATCTTCTGACCGAGGTACGTAGTTTACCTTGCATTTTTGGAGGGTAGTACAATATGAGTTGGGTATGCGGGTCGAGTTGAGCACCATATTTCATCCTCAGACGGACGGACAGTCCGACCGTACTATTCAAATTTTGGAGGATATGTTTTGCACCTATGTTATTGACTTTGGAGGTTCTTGGGATCAGTTCTTGCCATTAGTGAAGTTTTCCTATAACAACAGCTATCAATCGAGCATCCAGATGGCTCCCTATGAGGCATTATATAGTAGATGGTATCGATCGCCAGTTAGGTGGTTTGATCCAGGGTATGCTCGTTTTCGGGTACATATTTAGTACAAGATGCCTTGGATTAAATTAAGATTATCCAGGATAGGCTTCGTACAGCTCAGTCCAGGCAAAAATGTTATGCCTACCGTAAGGTTCGTGATGTAGCATTCATGGTCAGAGAGTGATTGTTGCTTCGTGTGTCGCCCATGAAGGGCATGATGAGATTTCGGAACAAGGGAAAGCTAAGCCCTAGGTTCATCAGGCCTTTTAAGATCCTTGATCGAGTGGGAGAGGTGGCTCACTGACTTGCGTTGCCTCCGGGTTTATCAGTTGTGCATCCAGTGTTTCATGTGTCCATGCTTTGGAAGTATAACGGCAATCCATTCCACGTGTTAGACTTCAGCACTGTCCAATTGGATAGGGATTTTCACCTATGAGAAAGAGCCGGTGGCTATTTTAGACCGGCAGGTTCGTCAATTGAGGTCGAAGAGTTACCCTTCGGTTCGTGTGCAGTGGAGAGGTCAGCCTGTTGAGGCATCTACCGGGGAGTCCGAGTCCGATATGCGAAGCAGGTATCCCTATCTCTTTACCGACTCAGGTACTTTTTTATATTCGTTTGAGGATGAACGAATGTTTTAGAGCTGGAGAATGAGATAACCCAAAGGGTCATCTTTTGTTTTAGAATTTGAATCCGTATATTGAGGCCTTGAAAACCTCCATTTATTTCTCCTCGATTTGTGTGCGCAGTTCGAGCGCGTATTCAGAAAGACTTTATGTGAAAAATTTAAGAACAATGATATTTTTTGCTTTAAAAGATGATTTTAGTTGACTTCGATCAATATTTTGGATAAACGGACCCGGACCTGTGTTCCGATGGTCCGTAGTAAAATATGGGATTCGGGCATATGCCCGAAATTGAATTCTGAGGTCCCTAGCACGAGAAATAAATTTTTGAAGAACATTGTTAACCGAAAAATATGATGGTTTTTGGAAATTGAATAATGTTTGATATTGGCGGTATCAGGCCCTATTTGGTTATGGAGTCCGGTACAGGTACGTTATAATATTTAAACCTTATCTATGAAATTTGGTGTAAAACGGAAGTAATTTGATGTGATTCGGACCATCGGTCGAGAAAATAGGAAGTTTAAAACTATCTTGAAAATTTCATGAGTTTTGGTGTTGAATTCATAGTTCTAGATGTTGTTTTGGTGATTTGATCGCGCGAGCAAGTTTGTGTGATATTTTAATACTTTCATGTTTGGTTTGGAGCCCTGAGGGATCGGGTGTGTCTTGGATAGGCTACGGAGTGTTTTGAGACTTAAGGAATTTTCTGGTTTGTTGCAGCTCTGCTGACTTCTCCATTGCGAAATCTGGCTCGCAAATGCCATACCTGCAACTATTCAAAACATAACTTAGACGGGATTTTCAACTGATTTCTCAAATTCTCAAACCCTAAGCTTCAAGAGGCGATTTTCTAAAAAGAAGTTCTTCCCCAAATCATAGGTAAACGATTTCTTACTCATTTATTTCAATCTATTTCATCTTTTTACTAGATTTCATCACAAAATCTTGGGATTTTCATGGAAAAATTGGATGTTTTCTCTAGGATTTAGGAATTTCGAAATTTATGGATTTGGACCTCAATTTGAGGTCAAATTCCAAAACCAATTGTATATCTAGTCTCAAGGGTGAATGGGTAATTGGGTTGTGGTCCGAACTTCGAATTTTGACCAAGCAGGCTCGGTGTTGATTTTTGACTTTTTGGAAAAAATATTGGGAAATCTATGATTATGCATTGGAATTGGTTTCTTTAGAATTTATTGATATTATTAAGTTAACTATGGCTAGATACAAGTGAATTAGTGGTAGAATCGAGAGGTAAAGCGGTGATTGGGCTTTTAAATACCCCGTTGGTTTGAGGTTAACTTTTGGTCGAACCTTGACTTGAGGGATTAGGGACCCCTGACTTGCTTGCTATGTGGAATACCATGTGTGTGGCGTATAGGTTTGGTGCTGAGCACCTATGCATCGCCAAATTTCCTGTTTAACTTGTTTCCTTTCCCCGTTTCCCATACATTTTTTTCTTGCCTTAATTGCTACTTGTTCATCATTGTTTCCATGTCTATTTGTTACATGTTAACTGTTGTTTTCTTTATTGAGGTATTAGTTGTATCGTAGTTTCACTTTATTACCTTGTTGGATTTTGGTTGTTATTGGTGCTTCATGGTACACTTAGGTCGGTCTCGCTGTGTAATTTTGAACTAGTAAAGTTTTATAGTTGTAGAGATATTCCATGGTGCTGGTTTGTGAAATAAGTGTTGTGGAGGACTAGAGATGATTTGTGAAACACTTGTCTTTATCTTGTGAAATGGTGCTGTTATAGATATATATATTGGGATGGGGTTGCATGCTACAACAGGAGAAATAAGGGTGAATGTGTTTGTCTGGTGGGATTGGGTTGCACGGAGCAACAAGGAATAACAAGGGTGGGATCGGGTCGCTCGCCGCAATAGGAGGAATAGGGTGATTTATTAAGGGCTAATAAGGGTGCACTGGTGGGATCGGGTTGCACACCGCAACAAGGAGTAATAAGGGTCAATATTTATACTGTTATTGATGATATGGTGGGATCGGGATGCGCGCCTCATCAGTTATTGTTTATGCATTCATTTCTCCTGAAGTTCATTATTATGGTGTTGAAACTCCCCTAAGGATTGGCTATAGTTGAGTAATGGTAGAACGGCCGGTTTCCATACTTATTTAATACCAGTTATTGCTTTATTACATTCTATATTTCCTTTTTTGTTTAGTATAAACTGTTGCAGGTTGTATATGTTGTATGCCCCTCCGTAGCCTCGTCACTACTTCATCAAGGTTAGGCTCGGCACTTACCAGTACATGAGGTCGGTTGTACTGAGACTGCACTCTGCACTTTCTGTGAATATTTTGGAGCTAGTGGCTAATCGAAAGGTTGGTTGCTATCACTGCATTCAGGATACCCAAGGTAGTCCTGCAGGCATCTGCACACCCTAGCATCCCCTTCTATCTTTACTGCATTTTGTTTTACTTTTCTTCGAGACAAATGTATATGTTTCTTTCAAACCAATAATTGTAGTATTCGTAAACTATTCATGAGTTGTGACACTGTTTTCTGGGTAGAATCCATTCTGGTTTTCGTTATTAGCATAAGATAATTTTTTAAACTGTGTACTCTCATTTTTATTTCTGTTGTTTAAATTTTTTAAGTTTTAATTGTTAATTGATAAAGGAAACAGGTGAAATATTCTGTAACGTTGGCTTGCCTAGCAAGTACAGTGTTAGGCGTCATCACGGTCCCGACGGTGGGAAATTCAAGTCGTGACAAGAGGTCTCAGCAAATGTGATGGCTACCCATGGGGCAAAATCACCCGAAGTCAGAGCTAGAGTTCGAACGCCCCCCCCCCCCCCCCCCC
>MU745334.1:18410-44154 GCA_026770625.1 Nicotiana glauca
CTCAGCCATTACGAACTGTATTCTAGCCAACACGACTGTCTGTCGAAACGCAAGCACCGGAGATTTTGCCTTCTTAGAAGCTTGTCAACCTAGCACATGTAAAATCATATTTAACTAAGGACGAGATGAGAAGGTATTGAGCTATAACAAAAGCGAAGGTCGTGGAAATAGAAATTAGACTCACTGGTCAAAGGCTTGGGACTAAACCGTTTGTTAAAGGCTATCCAGACGCAAATCTCCACGGTATGAGGCAAGATACGAGTCACCCAATCCTCAATATCAGACACCAAGAGAGGTAGATGCTTACCAGCTGAAAGTAGAAAGACGAGTGGATCAGAAACAAAAAAATGAGGAGATTCAAAAATATACGACAAACAGTAAAAAGCCATTACGGTTGGAGTTCCACTGCTTGGGGAACCCGGCTAGATCCGCCACCACGTGCTCAGTCCTGAAAAAGAGGTAACTACACCAGAACAAATGGTTTGCCTTGTCATCCAACCCCGTCACCAATCCTTTAGTCCCACGGTGACGGAGATGAATCAGCGTGCCCCTGTAGAAATTGGGCTAGAAGAGATGCAGCAGATGACGAATGGAGACTTTGTAATCGGCCAACTCGGCCAACTTCGCCAGCATAAAAAAAGCTTTATATAAGTCAGGGGAAAGTTGTGTTTGGCAGACACCGTAAAAAAGGCAGAACTCCTCAGCGAGTGGGGGAAAAGGAAGATAATAAACCACCAAAAACAGGTATTGATAGAATGAGAAATACCCAAGTCAGTGAACTTTTATTGAATCATTCCCCCTTTGGAACAATATCGACGTAAGAAGGAATGTGGAATTTAGGCCAAAATTCAGATATTTCCTTCGACCCCATGGCTGATAATGCCTGCTCAAGAGTGGGGGCAGGCTCTTTTTGAATGTTGTTCATGACCGACGGGTTCCGAGGAATTATCTCCTTCATAGCAGGAAAACTTTCATCCTCCGCAACAGTGGGTTCGCCACTATCGGTAGGCATAGCTACCGATAAACGGGTGGCATCAGAAACTGTATCAAAAGAGTGAGGAGAGTTTGTCATTTTTACGAGAGACGTGTGTACAGTAGAATTTAAAGTAGGTTATCAACGGGAAAGTGTTTGATCAACGGGAAAGCTAGAATTGAAAAGCAAAGGTAAATCGGAAGCAAGGGTTGGAGAAGAAGCAGAAGAACTAGAAAAAGTGCCAAAGGAGTACAAAATTTCGAAAAGTCTCATTTTTAAATCTCCTTTCCCCTATTTATGAGGCATTGTGATGCTAAGATCGATTAAAGAAGACTGTTACTGACCCTAAGATCGAGCAACAGAGGCATTGGAAACAACGCCTTACATCGGGAATACGCGTAATGATGACGCACATGGTCATGACGTCATCCTACGTTATCCACACCAACCACAACCTTTAAGTCGATCCGTCATCGACACGACCTTGAAAGATTTAGCCCATTCGCCACGGCGGAATTCTTTGTGATTAGATACGGGTAAAATCCGCTCATCGAGGATCCCCAAAAGGATGAACTCAATAAAAAGAGGGACTAACTATAAGGGTCAAAATTAGATCTGGTTTAGCGAATGCAGATGGACGGGATAAGGTCGAGGTCGAAATTGAGTATTGTTGAGTGGTGAGGAGTCGCCCAATAGGAGAGACCCGCGTCGAGTTCGATTAGAGAGCGAACAGATGCAACACTTATAATGTTCCTAGGGTTGCTAGCAAGAATATTTTATTGAATATTCCCACATTTTATACTTTTTAGGGCTTTCTAAAGATATCACTTATAGATAGGAAGAAAAAGAAAACTTCAAAACTTCTGTAAAAGAGTTGACTATCAAGAATATATAAAAAGCTTGTCTTGCCTCTTTTGTTTGATTCCATCACATAATATTCTTCTTTAGTTCACAAGATCCGAGGGCACATTGTTCATTGCTATTGCATGCTGTCAGACGTTGCTTCTGAAGAAGGAATCATCCACCTCATCCAACGTTTGGGTGACTTATTGCTTCTTATTACATTAAATACTATTTGTCACATTTATTGCATGCATTAACTCTCATATTTACATCTAATCATTGAGCATTAACTCGACATTTATTGATTAGAACACGATTCACACTATCTAAGTTATTAGATTTTGGGTCTAGGATTTATTACTTTTAACTTGGATTCACCCGTTATTCATTCATTAAATTTATTTAACTAAAAAAGGCTTAACATATTTTGGTCAAATATATATATATATATATATATAAAAATAGAGAGAGAGAGAGAGAGACAGATTTGAGATTACATATCACTAATTAGACTTTGGACCCAACCAAAAAAAATAGATTTTGGAAAATAAGGGGGTGAAAATAATCACCGACTAATCCTTGCTGGTTTTATAATTTGACTCAGCTCTATGCCCTCGAGGCGTAAAATATATCATATAATTAGGCCCGTTATATGGTTATTCAGATAAATTTATATGACAAAACAGTAATGATTAATAATAACAATAACAATTATGTCTGAAAGGTCCTAATAAGTCAAAACTATATAAATCCATGTTTATTCAATCTACTATAACAAGTTAAAATAATGACTATACCTACAATAATAATTTAAAATATAATAATTATAGTGTAAAAAAAATATATTATTAATGTATATTATTTAAATATTTTTTATTTTCGTTTTCAAATCCTTCCCCCTTTGTATTATAAAGTAGACATATAAACTTCCTATTCTTGTCACAGAATATTAGAAAGCGAACTATTAGTTGAACTAATTACTTAATTCTTGTTAATTACTCTTGTTCAACGATTAATACCCCTAATTGGCTTTTTTCAATCCCCACATATGACCAACCTGCATCACCGCATTCGCAGAGCTGGAATAGGTTGGTTAATTTATGAACAAATATATTACTAAATTTGTGAAATTTTCAAATATTAACTACACAAATGTACGTACTTAAAGATCTCTGAGTTTTCTAAACATGTACTTGTATGGGTCAAAATATGACCACAAGATGGTTATTATTAAAAGGAATGGTAAGGGGTTGACCAAGTCATAATCGTGCTCACGAGGCATAATAGAAACGAGTATCTCGGCCACTGCCGAGATCGAGCCATTAGAAGGCTTACACGTCAGAACATATGTCGCAATATTTGGGCGAGTAAGGAAGTGTACAGTCATAAGAGGATACGCTGGTTAAGACCGTTGGACAAAGGGGAAAATTGATAATATATACGTTGGAGAAGAAAGCAAGAAAAGGGGATCCATCAGAGAAAGAGAGAGAAACAATATATCAAAGATGAGAACACAAAGATATCTCCAACAACGAAGCAAAAGCCAAGATTTTGGTTACAACCCTTTGTAATCTTCATTGTTGAATCAATAAAGATAGATCTCATAATTCTCAACGACTTTCCCTCTTTTCCTTCTTTGCTCTTACAAATACATAACGATATATCACAGATGTAAGCTTATCATTTACATTTGATGTCTGTTAATCATCTTAAGAAATATTATATAAGCTAGGCCTCCTTCAATTCTCATATTTAAAAATATTTAGATCTAGAGTTAAATGTGTGTGGCTAAGAGTTATCCTCAGTTTCTTTATTAATTGTTTTAACGAAAAGCTCAACACTTTTCGGTAAAATAATTTGGCGACGTCTGTGTTGATTTCTTAGCCAAATTTTTAGTATCCTTTAGATCTAGAACTAGCCAAGTATCACTACCACGCTGTCATAGCCTCACCATCAAGGCATAAATATCAACTCGAAAGAATGATCGGTAAGTTTTTGAGATAACCGTACCAATCTAGGTCATATATCCACATAAAATAGAAATTGTGACCGATGTCTATGCAAAACCCAGGCCTCACATGTAGCGATGGGTTTAGCATGCCATATACATGTTTTAGGTAGACTCAGGGTCACTATGCGCTTGGCATGACCGCAACCCCATTTGACGTATTCACCTTATATACCGACCCATACTTCCACCTTTTAGGAATACTGTGTGATCCTTTGAAACTGCGAACACATCCTCCCCTATTTTCTTAACCATACACACGGGATGAATTATGAACAAAGTAGACATGTTTCCCTTATTTTTTGCACATATCGGACGGGGTAGGATTAGGACTCGGTTTCGACATCCCAACGAGTAAGTCCGACCCACGAGAAGCCTAGACGCGTTTAATGATGGAGCCAAAAATGGCCGCTAAACCTGAAACAATCATTCAAGTACGAAGTAAAGCGAGCAACCCTATGTCGCCGTTCCTCCTTACACCAACTTACCAGGCCAAGGTAAGAGGCAATTTCATTTGGGTTTAACTTATCATGATCTCTTGTTGCTTCGGAACAGGAACACGAGCACTTTCACCGGTATGCGAACAAGGAACGGGCGCCACCAAAACACCCCAGGAAAAGGTTCTGTCCTATACCACCTCGCAAGTAGTGACCGAGCAATGCCCTTTAAGCCGTACCATATTACAAATAACAAAAACGGTTTAGCGCAGGTCGACTATTCAGAAAATCTCCAGAACAAGGGACTCACCCATGAAACACGCAATAATCTCCAATGAAATGCACAGTAATCTCCAATGAAAGAAAATTTAAGCGAACTGTGACTCACCCATAAAACAAACTTTAATCTCCAATGAATAAAAAAGTTAAGCAAACTGGGACTTACCCACGAAATGCACAATATTCTCCAGTAAAAGAAAAATCAAGCACACCGGGACTCACCTCGATGCATACATAAATAGTACGGCATCATGTAATGTTCTCCAATAAAAATAATACAATGGGTTACAATTCAACCTCGCTCGAATTAACACGTTTACGACCATCAGCCATCATCAAATGGGTTACAATTCGACCTTACTCGAATTAACACCTTTACTGCCACTGGCCATTGTCAAATAGGTTACAATTCGTCCTCACTTAAATTAACACCTTTACGACCACCAGCCATCGTCAAATGGGTTACAATTCGACCTCGCTCTAATTAACACCTTTAAGGCTACTGGCCATCGTCAAACGGGTTACAATTCAACCTCACTTGAATTAACACTTTTACGGCCACCAGCCATCGTCAAATGGGTTACAATTCGACCTCGCTCGAATTAACACCATTACGGCCACTAGCCATCATCAAATGGGTTACAATTCGACCTTACTTGAATTAATACCTTTACGGCCACTAGTCATTGTCAAATGGGTTACAATAGCTCGAACTAACACTTTACAGCCACCAGCCATCGTCAAACGGGTTAAAATTTGACCTCACTCGAGTTAACACCTTACGGTCATCAACCATTATCAAAAAAAAGAAACTCTCGACCTCACTCAAATTTACAACGGATTACAATTTTGATCTCAAATTCATGTATTCGCGGCCGTCTCCAAGTAAAAATAAAAATTGGTCCACTCGAATAGGCAGACTAAAGTTCGAACTCGTTTGAATATATGTCGAAAATTGACTCCCCCTAAGATGGCAACTCCAAGTTCGACTTTGTCCAAATATATGCTAGAAATTGACTCCGCCCAAGATGGCGAATCCAAGTTCGACCTCGTTCGAATGTACGTCAAAAACTGACTCCGCCCAAGATGGCAAGTCCAAGTTCGACCTTATTCGAATATAAGTTAGAAATTGACTACGCCCAAGATGGAAACTCCAAGTTTGACCTTGTTCAAATATATAAGTCAAACTTTCACCCAAGATAGCAACTTCGAGTTCGACCTCGCTCAAATACATATGGAAAAATTGACTTCACCTGAATTGGTAAGTCTGAACTCGATCCCACTCGAATATATAAGTCAAAACTGACTTCTCCCAAGGTGACAAGTCTAAATTCAACCTCGTTTGAGTTAAGGTTAATTCCGCCTAAGTTGGCAAATCAGAAGTCAACCTCGCTCGAACTCGCAAAGGTCGGATTCATAATTAAATAGATCAAGGACTCATCGCAAAAAAAAATTCAAAAGATACACAAATGAAAACAAAACAACTATTTCATTCAAATATACAGGCATGACAGCCGCACCCTACAAAAGGCTGAAACAGGCCCTCGGGAAAAATATAAAACTAAATAACAAAAGAACAAAAAAAACTAAGTACAAAGGTTGTAGCAAAAGCTTCACTCAGTGTCATCCCTACCATCGTTCTCCCCAACATCATCATCATCAAAAATAAGGGAGCCCATCCATAACATCAACGCACTCACGGGCCTCCGGTGTTGCAGGGTTGTAATCGCAGGCAGTGTGAGCCTCGCGAGCCTTCGCCTGAGCATCTTCAAAGGCAGCCTCTAGGAAATTCCCTGCCTCCCATAAACCTTTGTATATATCACATTGGGCCTCGGCATGGACCATAGCTCATACATGTGGCCGAAGCAGACTCTTGAGGGGGATCTTGAGCGAATAACTGCGTCTTCTCAGCTTCGAGGGCCGCAACTCGGTCTCCCAAGATCGAAGTATCCCGATCATGTTAACCAATTTGCTCCTCGAGCCGTGCCGCCCTTAGCGTAGCCGTCTCTCTCTCAGACTCCTACCCGAACTTGAGAATGCGGATAGTATCCTCTAGTGCCACTGCCCTCGCTAAAGCCGACACTTGAGCGTTCTCAGCTCTCTCCATATCAACTACTTTCTTTTCTAGCTCAGCCACCTTCTCCTTCCATTCCGCACTCTGAGCGTCGACCTTAATAGCGTTTTGCTCAAGCTCAGCTCGTAGAGACGATACCTTTTCCTGAAGGTCCTCGCACTCTGCGGCAACCCCCTTGCCCACCTCAAGCTCTTCATCCTTGGCATGAAGCAGCTCTTCCATCTCACTACATCTGCGGATAGACCGCATCAGCTCCTCATCTCTTTTCTCCAACTCCTCCCTGGTAGATTGGGTACTGGCACCTGCTTTGAGATTCTCGTGCATTTTGCGACATCTGTTATGTTACCATGGATACTTCTTGGCCATCTTCAAAAAAATCTCGGCTCATACTTGGCCCTACAAGCGCTTTTAACCCCCAGCATGTAAGTCTAAAAAAAAGGAAGAAAAGAGGGAAAAAAGAATTTAGTAAAGACAAAGGTCACAAAGCAAAGGAAAAAAAAAGGAACTCACCCTTAGGCCTATCGCGGCCACACCGCATGACAACTCGGAGTCGTTGACATCCTGAAGAGCTCTGTTTTCAGTGGTGAAGCATAGAAGATCGATCTGCGACATAAAGTCCACTGTGTCTTGCAGCAGGTTGAGATCAGACGGAATCTCAAGTATTTGAGAAGGGCCTCCCGCTGTTACTATAGTTCGATTAAAGCCCTCCTCGAAAATCCTCATGTCCTCAGGGTTAATGTCGGACTCGGATTCATAATCCTAAACCATGATGTCCCTCCCCCTCTTATTGGCCAAAGAGGGGGCGCAGTTCTACTGAGATGTTGAAAGGCCACATGAAATAGCAATGGTAACCTCTGAACTCCGTCTCTCCACAGCATTAGCCCCTTGAACACTCACAACGGGCATCATCTCTATGACTGGGTTGGCAGCACCTCCGACTTTGATCGCCGCCAGGGCAAGGACGCTCCTCGAAGAAGTTTCGGCAGGAAAAACCTCTTCCAATACTACCCTTCTTCTCTTCGAGGGGGATTCTCCATTACTAGCACGGAAAGATTCACCTGTTGAAGGGACTGTGAGAATTGGAATCTTTAACTGAGTAACCTCCAAGTGCACAGCTTTGGTCGTAGGCGCAGGTCGAATAATAGCTCTTGGTGCAAGAAAGACAGCAGCCCCTGATGCAGGACAAGCATAAGGTGTCGGTTAATAGAATGCGAGTGGAAGAGCCCTCGTCCTTATCACTCCACTCGGACCTGTCAATAAGGAGGGATCAGATCATATAACGATAAGGTTAAAAAACTAGGACATAGAAAATAAAGAAAAACTACAATGAGCTGACTCACCAGTAAGAGGCTTGCACCTAAACTTCTCATGGAAAGGCGCCTTACTCATAAATTTCCACCGCGTGGGGGGGAATTACACTCACCCACTTACGGATATCGGCAACTAGAGGGGGAGGTGGTCTCTCAGCTGCAAAAGCAAAAAAAAGTCCTCAGCAAAATCGCTAAAAGGAAGATGATCGACGACCATCTTAAGAAAAAATCAGAAAAGTAAACAAGGGAAAACTTACGAGTGAAACTCCACGTCTCTGGAAAACCTACCGAGTCTGCCACAAGGTGCTCTATTCACACATAAAAGTAGTTGTCTCAAAAGTGATGATTGACATTATCATCCATCTTCACCACCAAGCTCTTGGTTTCTTGATGGTGCACATGAATTATCATACCCTAAAGAAAATGAGGGCGAAAATGTAGAGCATGTGCCGTAGTGAAATTCCTCGACCGGCCAGCTCCGTATACTTGATGATTATAAGAACGAGATTGTACACGTAGGGAGAGAGTTGATCTAGTCACACTTCGTAGAAGCGACAAAAATCCACCACCAGAGAAGGAAGGGGGAGTGTGTATCTGATGATGAACGGGTATGCGTATAATGCGTAGTAGCCTGGGTGGTGCAAATGTACTATGTCCTTTCCCACCGGCACCATTTCAATATGATCGAGGATTCCCCACTTGGCGTTGAGCATCGTGATCACCGCTTCATCCATAATGGAAGGAATGGGCTCCGATTCATTTTTGGAAGGGCTGTAAAAATATGTCCTCATCTTCCCTGGACGAGGAGCTATCTCATCCATCGTCGGAAATCCATCGTCTTCCACCACCTCCACCACCTCTTCGAATAGGGATACGTCATTTTCCTGCACCGGAGCACCAACAGCTCTATCAGATCAGGAAGAAGAACTAGCCATTTGTCTTCCATGATCAAAATAAACAATAATAGTGAAGGAAAAAAGGTAATGGTCACGTTGAATTCTAGCGAAAGCAGAAGTATGACAGACTAAAGAAGGAGAAAGTTTGCAAAGTTCTTTCTTAGATAAATTGAGAAGCACAACAATCAAATAAGAGGTTCCCCTTATTTATAGGGAAATGTCCTAAATAGGAAATCCAAGAGCCTCCAATCAAAAAATTGGAAAGGGCACAGGAAATAATACGATGCCTGGGAAACGTACGCCATAATGACGCATAGTAGGTATTCATGGTACCCTGAATAATGTGATGATCCCATTCTAAACTGACTTAATGGTCCAATGAAATCCTTGAAGTATCACGTCGCTACTTAACCATAAGTACCTCATTCCTCACATAGCGTTTAGATTTCTCCAAACTTTTGAATCAATAGAATTAGCCCATCGAGCTCGCCAAGAGGCGACCCCAATGGGCGGAGGGACTAATTGTATGGGTCAAAACCTGATCACAAGATGGTTATCATTTAAGGAAATTGTAAGGGGTTAACCAAGCCATAGTCTTTCCCAAGTGGCATAACAACAAAGAGTATCTCGGCCACTACCGAGATCGAGCCATCATAAGGCTTACATGGCAGAACATATGACGTAATACTTGGGTGAGTATGGAAAAGTACAGTCATGAGAGGGTACACTGGTTAAAGACCATTGGATAAAGGGGAAAATTGATAATATAATGTGGGAGAAGAATGCAAGAAAATGGGACCCATTCGAGAAAAAGAGACGAACAATTTATCAAAGATGAGAACAGGAAGATATCTCCAACAATGAAGCAAAAGCCAAGATTTTGGTTACAACCCTTTGTAATCATCATTGTTGAATCAATAAAGATAGATCTCATAATTCTCAACGACTTTCCCTCTTTTCCTTCTTTGCTCTTACAAATACAGAACAATATATCAAAGATGTAAGCTTATCATTTACGTTTGATGTTTGCTAATCATCTAAAGAAATGTTATATAATCTAGGCCTCCTTCAATTCTCATATTTAAAAATGTTTAGATCTAAGTTAGTTATGTTTGACTGAGATTTATCCTCCATTTTCTTTATTAATTTATTTAATGAAAAGCTCAATACTTTTCGGTTAAACAGTACTTATCACACCCCCTTTTTCCTTCACGAAATCGGGTTCATGACATTCTATTGGGACAACTCTTTCCTTTTGGGAAAGGGGTTTTTCGATTTTGAAGAGTCACCACCTAACGATTTAAGGTGCGTTAGGGCACCTATGGGATTTAACTACAACTATATTTGATAACCAGAGATAGGGTAAAGGTTTGAAATTATCCCGAAGGGAATGTGTTAGGCACCTCTTAGGATCCACTAGTATGGTTCCCGGCCAGATAGTTCTTTGTGAATTTGTTCAATTCATAAGTAAACAAGAATAACTCAAACAAGAGGGGATTTTAAATACACAAGTGTTTGGGAATGATAAAATAAAGTAAAGTTTTGAAAGAGTTATAATTAAGCATGTTGATAAATATAAAGGGGTCCTAGGTTTATTTGTAATACGGATCGCATCAATGCAATACCCGGTAATCACTCCTTAAAAGAGGGGCTATATGTGGTATTAGCACACCGGTCATCATATCCATATCTATCCTTCCCACCCCGTAAAGTTATTTAAAGCGTGAATTGGTCTCAAACTCTATTGCGTGCTATTACCCGTCCTATTCCTATCAGTCCAGGAGGAATTTAGGACTATTATTCCTATAATAGGGATGATTTAGGCTGACCCTTAGGTTTAAAGGAAAAAGGCTAAGGCAACATACAAAACACGTAGGACTTCATTTAAAAAGGGAAGCATGTAGGCAGTTAGAGGCTCATATATTCCTCCGCAAATAGTATATATATAAATAGCACGACTCAAGCACAGTTAAAGTCTGAATTTTAAAAATCCTAATATAGGGGATTTGAGTTAAAACCAGATTCATTATATAGCTCAAATAAGTAGTCTGAATCAGGCTTATACTGGTTGTAGCAGTTGCTAGTTAGATAAAGGCGGATTCCATTTTATAATTATTATTACCTAAGGTTTGCCCAGGTGTAATAGTGATGTCCTAGGGGGCATGATATTTATTGTTGATTAGGAATATAGTAAAGCAGTAAACAATTCTAGACGAGCGATAAAAAGGAGTAGGTTGTTTAAACTGATTCAGAACAGTATGAGTCAAACTGATTTTTTTTAGCTAACCTGGTTTAGATCCTATAGGCATGATATCTAATTGAACATGAAATGGAGTAGGCGGGATCTATTTGATATTCGAAATTTCTATATGCATGACCTTTATTAAAACATTGATATTAACCTTGTGGGCATGGTGTCTGATTATAGCCATTAGATCCTATAGGCATGATGTCTAAGCATGGAAGTAAAACATACAGAACTCGTCAAACAGATCCAATAGGCAGGATATCTAAGTGTGGAAGTAAAACATGCAGCACAGATCCCATAGGCAGGATATCTACCCTTCATAACATGCATAATTTCCCCATCCTGTTTTACTAGCCAAACCCCAATGTTTGTTAAAAATTATTACATACCAAATACTTAAATTACAATTGAAGTGCAGAAATAAGAAATTACAACCAAAAGAAGCCTGATCTTGACTTCCTGTCTAAGTTATATAATTGATCACTTCAGATGCCCATGGTGTTCAAAGCCTTTCTCATTCCTGGATGTGTCAAAGTTCCCTAAGGGTCTCAAGGGACCCCGGGCAGTTCTTACACCCAGGTTTGCATAACCAGACAAGAATGAGTGTAGTATGGAAGGGCCAGCCCTTATGTGTCTCAGTTTAGAGGGAGCTCAAGGGTCCCAAGGCAAGGCTCACACAAGAGGGGCAGAACCTAGGCTCTAAGAATATATTGGAAGTGCAGGACAGAGATTGACTAAAACTGGGTTGGAGATAATAAGTGGTAAAGGTGATTTTAAAAATAGTATTAGTAAAGCTCAAAATACATAGAATCAATAGTTACACAAAGGGGTCGAGTGGTTTTGGGAATACATTGTATGAAGTATATAACCCCAGAAAGGGTCTGGTTTAGTCATGCACAATAATAGTTAATGCTGGTATGGACATAAACCATCCAAAGGAACACTAATACATAGAGGGGATATGGGGTTTGGGATTCATAAGTCAGCAAATCATATAACAGAGTACATAAATAGGGAAACATAAATCTAAAAGGGGAAAGGATTATGGGATACATTGTATAACCCCATGAGGGGTTTGGTTTGGCCATGCACAGCAATAGCAAATGCTGGCATGGACAAATACCATCCAAAAGAACACATATAGGGGAGCATTAATTTAAAAGGGGAGGGAAACAGATTTCAGCATGCTAATAACATAAATAGACTGCAGAGACATGAGCGGGAGTGGACATGAATGAGAAACTGAAGCAACTTAAAGAAACATATTATTGTTGAGACTTAAAAAGTAAGCTAGGACATACCAGTAGAGAAGAAAAGTGTAGCAAAGAAAAGTAAGCAAGATTCCGCAGTCTAGCCTTGGCTTTCAGCCAGCTAGACAAAGCAATATCACAAATAGAAGTAAAGAAATAGAGATTTTTAAGTGTGATTGTGTGTTTTGAACTTAAGTTGTTTGTGTGTCTTGAAAGAAGAGAGGGTAGGTATTTATAGCTTTTGAAAACAAGTGATAAGTAATGTAATAAGTAAAGTCCTAACACAAACATGGAAATAATCACAAGTCAGAATCAATTACACAAGTGATTCCCTTTAATTAAGGGATCATAGATTAACGGGTACTAACATGTTTGAATTAAGAAAAGAAAATCAGTTTGGGACAGATTGATTATTACCATATACAGGGCAGTAAAGGGAAAGGAATTAATTAATTTAAACAAGCGAGTGAAATTAGGGTTAATAAAAGAAAAGCTTTTGCAATCATTCACAAGATCAATCAAGGAAGAAACATGATTCTGCACTTCAGTATATAAATAGAGTGAACAGAAGCATTAGACATGCGAGGTCAAACACATTGGCAAAAAAGATAACACAAACATACAATAGTGGTATAAATAAGCTAGGATTCAGTAGTAAGGAAAATATTCGAGGCACACTAGTAAAGTAGGTCAAGTAGTCACATAGAATCAATAGTGAAGAAAAACATAGTGCCAAATAAGAGAAATCAGAAATAGGTAAAGGTCTCACAGTAGTAATGAGTGAGAAAACTTCTAAGAAATTTAGGGCTTCAACAGTAGTCGAGTATAAGATATGGTAAGAACTCAAAATAAAACAACTCAAACAAGGAAAAGAGAGTTAAAAACAAAGAACAAGTGCACATTTAAACAAACAATCTTAGAACTCGGATAAGACTAAAAGGAACTAGGGATTTTAAACATGGTGAAATAGATAGAAGAACAACCCGAGCAAATTGTTTTAAACATAGCAAAATCACAACAACATTAGGATCAAAGAATATATATTTTGAAAACTTAAAGGAAAACCCTAATCGTTGAAAAAAAATGAGGAGTCATTTTGAAAGAAAAGTTGAAGAACCTTCGAGAAAACACTTAAGAAATTCATAGTAAGTACAGATCTAAGAGAGATATGAAAGAAAATTGAAAGGTCTTAGAACTGGGGTTTCAAAAAACCCAAAAGAAGTGAGAAAGACCTCGAAAGTTAACGATCTAACCAGAAAAGTCAAGGATCTGCCTTGAAAGGCCATGAATGGCCGGATAAAGGTCGTGGATGGCCGGAGAAAGGCAATGAACAACAGTCGAGCAGGATTAGACCATACTCCTTCGAGGTATGGTCATGAAACCACATAACCAAACACATAGGAGCCATAGAAGGCTGATACACGTCCTAAATGACCACGAGGGGCCATGGATTAGGTAGGTATTAGGGTAAGATTAGAGGGTGGAGGCTAGGGTTCAGGTGAGGTTTCAGAGAGAATTGAGAGAAAGGGGAATTCAAGGGCTGCGTTTGGTGAAGAATGAGGTAGGGTAAGGGGTTGTTTAAGGTTAAAAAAGAAAGGGCGAATATTGGCCGTTGATCTAAATGATCAACGGCCAGGATTGAAATGGTTAGGTAGGGGATCTGGGTTGGGTCATTTAATTGGGTTAGGGGTCAGGTTTGAATGGGAATTGCGCCGAGGAAATTGGGTTCAATTTGGGGTTAAATTTAGGCTAAAATAGAAATGTAATCGAGCTATTGTTTAAATAGCCAATTTTCCCTTTTAAAATTATAAAAAATAGTAAGTTAATTTTTGGAAATAAATTGAAAGCACTAAAATGATTTATGATATATAATTGACACTTTAAAAATATAGGACTTGATTTGAATATAAACACAGTTAAATCTTTAAAAGAGGCTAGTATTGCAATTATGCATTTTAGCTTTGAAAAATTCTAAATAAATTTGCAAAAAAAAATTAACTTAGCTATATTTTAGCATAAAGATGAAAATTCAATAGATGATTTACCAAAAATAATAATTTTGGAAAAGATTATTGGGTTTTCATGGATAAAAAGAAAAAAAAAATTGATTTAAAAATATTTAAAAATTATGGAAAATAATAAAATACTTGAATATGATTACATATGCATATATATATATGGAATTTGAAGTTATTTTGCATGTTCAAAATATATAGGAAAAAATTGGGGGAATGATGAAAGAGTTTTTGGGTAAAGATATGATGGCCAATTTTGACCGTACGAAACAGTATGAAGAGGTTTGGGCTGCACCCTGGCTTCTAAGCTGTCTACATATCCCTGGTTTGATAGGAATCGGGTCATATATAGTTCAGGATCCGTCGGCGGAGTATGCCAACGGGTACTTTCCAAGTAAGAATGCAATATCTCCGCTGGGTGAGTGGACTGCTTACGGGAACGATTAGGTTTTATATGGCTGCAGGCACTGGAGTGGAACCACTCCTACCGAAATGGCTATTGCTTGTCGGTTTACCTGCAAATAAGCAATACAAGCATATATTGTGTGTAAATTTAAGCATGATGTAAATTCCCATTGGACCATGAATGTTGCCTTTGAACGGTTAAGATGACTTCTTTACACCATGATGTCCTGGGCCATGAAGCATATAATAAAGGACTCGCAGGCCATGAAATGATGTTCTCGGGCCATGAGGATGATGCCTCCAAACCATGATACCTTTGAATAATGATATGCAAAAGATTGAAAGAAGTCCTCGGGCCATGACATGGTGTTGTCGGGCCATGAAGATGGTGCCTCCGAACGATGATGCCTTTGGATGGGTTGGCGATATTTCAACCCATGAAGGATTTAGTAGCATGTGGTGATCTTTTAGTCGTGCAATGTGGCGATCTTTCAGCCATGCAATGTGGCGATCTTTTAGTCGTGCAATGTGGCGATCTTTCAGCCGTGCAATGTGGTGATCTTTCAGCCGTGCAATGTGGCGATCTTTCAGCCATGCAATATGGCGATATTTCTGCCGTGCAATGTGGAAGTCTTTTAGCCGTGCAATGTGGCGATCTTTTAGCCGTACAATGTGGCGATCTCTCAGTCGTGCAATGTGGAAATATTTCAGCCGTGCAATGTGGTGATCTTTCAACTGTGCAATGTGGCGATCTTTCAGTCGTGCAATATGGTGATCTTTCAGCCTTGCAATGTGGCGATCTCTCAGCCATGTGATGTGGCGATCTTTCAGCCGTGCAATATGGCAATCTTTTAGCCGTGCAATATGGCGATATTTCAGTCATGCAATGTGGCGATATATCAGCGTGCAATGTAGATGGAGACAGCATTTAGTCTCGGGAGGCAGAACGGTAGCCTTATGCAAGTTAGAAGGCAGAATGGTAGCCTTATGCAATACGGATGCAGATAGATGTAGAGCTTAACCTCGGAAAGCAGAATGGTAACCTTATGAAAGTCGAAAGGCAGAATGGTAGCTTTATGCAATGCAGATGCTGATAGCGGTAGTGCTTAACCTCGGAAGATAGAATAGTAGCCTTATGCAAGTTGGAAGGCAGAATGGTAGCCTTATGCAATGCAGATGCAGATGAAGGTAGAGCTTAACCTCGAAAGGCAGAATGGTAGCCTTATGCAAGTTGGTGGGTAGAATGGTAGCCTTATGCAAGTTGGAAGGTAGAATGGTAGCCTTATGTAATGCAGATGCAGATAGAGGTAGAGCTTAACCTCAGAAGGTAGAATAGTAGCCTTATACAAGTAGGGAGGCAGAATAGTAGCCTTATGCAAGAGATAAAATAGCAAATGACAGTATAGTTTCTTAGCTGATAGAAGATTGCGGCGTGATGATTACTGGGAGTATTGTGACATACAAAACATTATGGGCACGTGCTGATAGCAAATATTAGCAAAGAATAATATAATGTATTTTAATAGTAATCGTAATTTGTCCTTACAAATGAAATTCTTTATCCTTATATAGGAGCGTACAATCATAACATTTTTCACACGTAATTTGAATTCATTATGGGCATCAATTGTATTGATTGCCCATTATTATAGATAACTGTAACTGACATATTTATACCTATATATCCCTTGTAACTGCTCTGATTCCCCTTCCTTGTTTACTTTTGATTCGTGTATCTTCCCCTCTTTTTAACCACTATTCAATTTGTTCACGCCTCTTCTTTAATAGTTGTCAGGCCTGGTCCTCTTCTCTGTAGTGCCTCGTGGGTGTTTCTCCTGCACCTTCCTTGTATTATTAGTTCCATTAATTGAAAGCGTCATTTGTTGCTATACCGTTATTCCACACGTCATGCTACGTCGGATTACTAATATTCCACGTGTAATATCTTTTTCCACCAATAAAATATTCTCAACTGAATATTCGGAAGTGGTATGTTTTATGGTGGGAATTCCCTGCTGTCGTTTCTCGAGTAACATCATGTCTCCTTCTGAATCGATGCGACGTATGTCACATCTATTTCATGCCCATGCCATGTGGCTTCTAACGATTGGGTCTGCAATTTTTCAGCGCTTTTTACGGTTTTTTGTGGCTTCATCAGTGTGACGGTTCAATTATGACGCTTCATAATGACCAACTATAATGATGGACGTGCTTTCTTTAATACTTAATGGACCTTTCACTTTTGGCACTTTCTTCATCTCTACTCCCCGAAATTATTTCGTAAATGAGTTTGTTCTCTCGTGTCCAGAAGAAATAGAGTATTGGTTAGCCCCGAAGACAATCAAAATCGTGGCTGGTACGCTCGTTTGTTGATGCTCCCACTAGTGGATTAGTAGGTGAAAAAAACATGTCTTTCCCGGAGAAATAGTATATATATATATATATATATATATATATATATATATATATATATATATATATATATATATATATATATATATATATATATATATATATCTTAAAGAACTTCATATAATCATATACCCAATTTTCAGCAACCATGGAAGTGTTTGATGAAATTCCCAACTTCCGTGCTTGGGTAGAAAAGATGTCAGCAACATACCGCTTTTGCGATTTCTATGAAAGAATCCTACAGACGATGGATTCTCGCGTGAAACAATTTGGATCGAAAAAGTTTAATCAATTCCAAGAAATTTTTGAATTGGAAACTTGCTCGAATTGGATAGAAGAAATCATGTAGCGAAGGGGATTCTTATTTGTACAAATGGTACTTCGAGCTTGGAACGAGCATGAAGAGATTAACGATACTTCTTTCTATTTTGAGTTGTTCTTCCGGATCGGTCGCTCAAGATCTTTGATATTTATCCGGACCCGATGAAAAAAATGGGAGAAAAAAGATCTTGGAAATACCTTTCTCAAAAATTTGGTTGGAAAGTGAAGACGCACGGTACTTTTTACCGTCATTGTTTTTCTTTTCCACTTCTTTGCTTGTACAAGAATTTCTCATCTTTCCCTTTTTATTCGGGTTTCTTATTCGTGGTATTAGTCTCATTTTTGTTACATCAACCAGGCTTTCTGTGATTCTTGCCCAGGAAGGGATTTTAAGTGCTTCTTCTTCAAAGAGAAAAATGATGGAGCTCGTGTCTCTGATGATGAAGAATAAACATAGGAAGATTCTTTGGTGCGAAGGCCACACATTAGAAGACGTGTGGTTTTTGATGATGAAACTACTCCTTCTAATGACCTACGATCAATTTCAATTCCTTTTAGACTCACGGATGAGCTAGAGAATGGCCCTATAATGATTTCTGATGAAGATGATGCTGATCCTCCCCCAGGTTATGTTGATAGATTGTTCTTCATGGCTTCGAGAGTGATGAATCTTTAGGGCTTATTTTTGAAGAATTTCCCCTTGCTTTCGTTCTGGTTTCAGTTTCCATTAAACCCTTCCCCCTCCCCTTCCCCCATGTCTTTACTAGCCGCTACTCATGTTATTACTTTCGTTGCTGCTTCTACTCTGTATGTTATTCATGTGTCTACCTCTCATGTTGAGGCAAGACCTTCTAGTAGGATGAGGGAAATGAAAAGAGTTTTTATTGAGGTTCCTAAAGGCGGAACTTATTACGAGAATCTGGTCAAGCCGACGTGTTGTTGAAGCCTTTTCTAGGCCCCGTGGTGAAGAAGAAGTTAGAAGGCCATAGCTCACTGACTTTAATGAATGACATTCTTAATTATTCTTTGAAGGTACAAGCTTAATTATATTTCCTTTCTTCTTTCTTTGTCATTCATAACTCTTCCTCCTTTACCTTTTTTTGCAGATTAATTTGATTGGCACAAAGATTATGAAAAGAGTTTCTTAGGCAGACCAGCAAGTTATAGAATTACGCATGAGACTGACAATTGGAAGGAACAATTCGAATGTCTTCAATTGGAAAAAGAAGTTCTGGCAGAAGAGAAGAATGCGTTGGAGCAACAAATGAGGGTTTTTTATACTGAATTAGCGGTTGAAAAAGCTTCTTCTAGCTAGGTTAGAAAGAACAAGGATATAGTTGAGTCCTCTTTTGTTGAACAACATTCCAAGGAAACTAAAGAAATAAGGAGTTTGAAGGAATCCTTAATCAAAGACACGTTTATGTGAGAGAATTGGTTCAAACACTTACTCAAGTTCAGGAAGATCTCTACAACTCTACAGATAAGATTCATCTTTTGGAAAGATCTCTAGCTCCTTTGAAGACGACTTATGACACTTTTGAAGCAGAAAAAGAAGAGAGCTGAGATTGACCACTGAGAGAAGGATTATGTCACGACCCCAATCCTGGTCGTGATGGCGCCCAACACAACTGCTAGGCAAGCCCGACCATTTACACTCTCAACTCGAGCATGAAGCTCAAAACCAGTCATTTGAATATCATTAATCAACAATAACGCTAAAAGTTTTATTTGATAGATAGAAACCAAACCAAATATCAAGATAACACCGAATACACTCCCAAAGACCTGGGGGTCATAAGTCTAGAGCCTCTAACAATACAGTGTAATAAGACTCCAATAATACATAGTTTTAAAAGTTGCGGAAAGATAAGAAAAAGGGATAGGGGAGGACTCAGGTCCTGCGGACGTTAGGCAGCTACCTCGATAACTTCGAACAAACTCTGAAATCAGAAAAAGCTCAGCTAAACTCCCGGGGTACCTGAATCTGCACACGTGGTGCAGGGAGTAAAGTGAGTACTTCCAACTCAGTGGTAATAAGTGTAAATAATAACTGAGCGGTAAGAAATCACGTAAGAACACTCCATCATACTATATATTACAGTACAACCTTTTGAACAAAATAGTAAAACCGTGAAAATCCTTTATAAACATCTAGCTCAGTTTAAAGTCTCTTTTGAAAATATTCTTTTTCTAACAGTAAGCATATGAATGTGATATCAGGTAGTGCAAGTCTGTACATAAGTCAGCCCCTCGGGCACAACACTCTATTTACAAATAACACCAGGGTATCTGGTACACAGTGCAAGAAATTGCATGGATGCCAATGATATGAGAGTGCTAAATGTCATGCCACGTAGTACAAACAGGAATCAATGCGTGAATGCAATGCAATGCACATGACCGGTAAACTCCGGTACCCACTGTGGCGTGCAGTCCGATCCATTTAGCGTCGATGGCGCTCATTGGGGGTGTGTACAGACTCCGGAGGGGCTCCTACAGCCCAAGCGCAATACCAGCCATGTATTGGCTTCAAACAGGCTCTCGGCCTCAATATCAATATATCATCGCTGTGGCGTGCAGCCCGAGCCATCCTCATATTCAAAAATCACTATAACACTGCTGCAGCGTGCAGCTCGATCCATGCTCAATCCAGAAATGCACATAAGCCACTTGGGCAATATTAACATGAGGGTCCTCAGCTCAAAATGTCAATCATATATTGTTTAAGATTTCAAATCTTAGAAGAAAAATGGCTGGGTTTGCAAAATAGTATTAAAACCTTGGACCGAGATCAAATAATATGCGAGTAATGCAAAAACAGTGATATCAATCCCCGAAGGATTCACATAGTTGGCACGAAGCTCCAAACATGGCAATCAGCCCAAATTATGATGACAACAAGTAGTTTCAGTCAATCACGCAGTAAAATCAACAACCGGGACGGAACAAGTCACAATCCCCAACGATGCTCTACCCCACGCTCATACCTGGCGTGCAAGTCACCACAATACAGCACTATGATATGCAAATTCGGGGTTTCAAACCCTCAAGATATTATTTACAAGTATTAATCACCTCGAACCGATCTCGCGACGCCTTTACCCCTCAATTCGGCCTCCACACGCGTCGAATCTAACCAACAACAGAGCGAATACATCACAATATACCAAGGGGACAGCACCCAATTGAAAACAATCGAAATATAGCAAAAATCTCAAAACTAGCAAAACCCGAGCCCCGGGCCCGCTTCTCGAAAAAAATTACAAAACTTAAATTACCGGATTCCTCGTCTCGCCACGAGTTCATACATACCAAGAACTCCCAAATCCGAGCTCAAATGACCTATCAAATTCCCATTTGAAATATCAAAACTCAAGCCCTAGTTTTACCTCTTTTTGGTGGATTTCAACCAATTTCCATGTTAAATCTAACATAATCTCGTGTATTTAGGCTAAGGAGCTTACCTCCAACAATCCTCTTTGAATCCCTCTTCAAACAGCTCTCCCAAGCTCCAAAATCGCTCAACAATGGAGGAAAATTAACATAGGCTCGCGGATGAAATATCAATTAAAACCCTTCTGCCCAGATCGATTTTCGCTTCTGCGGATTCAATACCCCTTTTGCGACTTCCGCTTATGCGGCTAACGTCCGCTTTTTTGGACTTTTCACTTGAGGCAACTATCCGCTTCTGCGGTTACCGCTCCTGCGGTCTCTTTCCCCTTCTGCGGACTTTCGCTTAAAGGGCATGACCACTTCTGCGGTTCAAAACTCACACCCGCGATACCACTCCTGCGGTCAAGACTTCCGCTTATGCGAAAACTGTTGAACTTCACCTTTTCGCACCTACAGAGCTTCTTTCACTTCCGCGAAGCCGCATCTGTGGTCTCCCTTCCGCAGATGCGGAAATACCTACTGCAACAAAATCAGCAAAACTTCCAACTTCAAATTCTCTCGTTCAACCACCCGAATTCACCCCGAGGCCCCCGGGACCTCAACCAAAAGTACAAACACGATCTATTCCCTTATTCAAACTTGCTCGAATCATCAAACTGCCATCGTTAACATCAAAATCCTCAATTTTCATCAGATCAAAGCCTAAGTTTCTTAAAAACTTCCGAATTGCACATTCGATAAAAAAGCCAACCAAACGATGTCCGAATGACCTGAAAATTTGCAGACATATCCAAAATCACCTAACGAAACTACTGCAACTCTTGGAATTCCATTCCGAACCTCGGATCAAAATCTCACCTATCAACCGGAATTCACCAAACTTCAAACTTAGCCAATTCAAGCCTAATTCTACACCGGAACTCCAAATTCAATTCCGATTTCACTCCTAAGTCACAAATCATCCCCCGAAGCTAACCGAATCATCAGAATTCATATCTGAGACTCCTAACTAAATAGTCAACTTCCAGTTGACTTTTCCAAAACAAGCTTTCATTTAAGAGACTAAGTGCCTCATTTCCAACTAAAACCAATCCAATTTTACCCGATCAACTCAAATACTGATATTGAAACATAGTGAAGCATAATATGAGGGAAACGGGGCTGTAACTCACATGACACTGGGCCGGGTCGTCACATCCTCCCCAACTTAAACAAATGCTCGTCCTCGAGCGTACCTAGAGTTGTCCTAAAAGCCAACCAATAGCTAAATGACCTTACCAAGCATATACTCGGGGTGATCCCTCGTCACCCTATCTTACATAGGTCTGATAATACAACTCCCCTGAAATTTCACAGCCATCTAGGCCATAACCGTAGAATCATATTGCACCTTCCGAAATCATACTAAAAGTCAAAACCTCACGTCAATATTCAGAATAAACTCGGACCAGCTGTAATAAACCATACTCGCATCCTCAAATGAAATCACATGATATACCACATAATCCAGCACCTGAAACGATAACTTCTATTCACAGCAGCTGTTCACAACCACCATATACCGGTAGAAACCTCTCAATAGCTAAAGTCTCATTCAACACTTCATATCCTACCAACAATAATGAAAGACACAGCAAACCATAACCATTTCTCAAATCAACCACTCATGAACCCGCTTCCTTTTTGACTAATGCCACAGCAGATTTTCGAGCCAAACCTCAATATAAATCATCTAACCAGCTGAAATCACATCTGTTCGCATTTATTAATGACTCCAACGATCACCTCAAATTCAACGCCCCAATTTGGTGATATGACACCTCATCACCGGCCTAAGCCACAACTTGCATAATCCACGCACCAATGGTAGGCGGTTGAACATACTCAAATCATGACAAATGACTCAAACAAAAGAGCTGTAACTCAGACTCCTCGGTACCATCACAACACAAGGCTGGGACCCCGTCCCACATCATAGAAATAGAATACCTGAATCTACCCCGAAGGGTTTAATCTTCACGTAGCCTTGCTACAATGCACGATCTTATCTAAACAGTGTTACACATGAAGTACCTCAGGTCTCTATGCTCAAAATAGACAGCCACGCACAGATTGATGTCTTAAACCAAGTAATCCCTCATACCCATGGTGAAGCAAGTAATATACACCATTCAATCCTGAAAGGACACAACCGAAGCGTTATTCGCCGAGCAACACACAATACGGACTTTCCTCAGAAACCAGGAAATAAGGCATACAAAGTAAAATATGGAAAACTATTCTCAATATCACACTGTTGCGGTGTGCATGATCCAGATAACATATCCATGGTAGCGTGCCACCTGGTCCACATATACTCATGGAGGCGTGCCATCCGATCCATACATACTCATGGTGTGCTGCCATCCGATCCACACATACTCATGACGACGTTCCATTCGATCCACACATACTCATAGCGGCGTGCCATCCGATCCACACATACTCATGGCGGCGTGCCATCCGATCCATATATATATATCTCACATAAAGAGATGCACATCGAGCCAAATTTGCTCATTACCGAGTACCGGTCGTAAGCATACTGAGTGCATACAATATCTACATATAGCGTTATAAGCTACAAAACTCAAGCGCAACTGAGGTTTTCTTCTCAAATTCCACTATGAATCCCGATGTGCCCATAGTCCGTAAATCATAATGTCTCGCAACGCAGAAAACAACTCATAGGTCTCTCTAGATAGCTGATAAGCTCAGCAACGGTCGAGTCAAACTAACCCTCGACAATACGATCCGGGGCCAACCAAGCCATCTCAATCTGAATACGTAGCCACATCGGCCTGCCAACGAACTCAATACCAAGAAGCCTGAAGCTGCTCCTTCCACTTTTTATAACTCCTGCCGGAGCCGTACGATATGATGCCCTACACGAAATCAATACCGGGCCACAAGGAACGCATCCGAAAAGGAGTCCCTCAATACCGGAACTGAGTCAATGGTAGAAACCTCTATACTAACATCCGTCACAAAGGCCCAATTAAGGAAAGCTATCCTTCCCAGCCATCCGCTGATCTTTGGAATACCAACCACTCTGCTATATCATAATCCGATGCACCTCGCCACGCAACCGATGGCATTTCCGACATAGCCCATAGCACAATAGTATAGAACAACCCACATTGCGACAACCACTCTACAACTCAGCATCATATACAAAATCTAACATACCAACAAAGAAGGACCCACTCAGGCCTCCAATCCCATTAGCCACTAACGGTACCAATACACACTGTCCACAACCACTACATAGCCTGAACATGAGAACTCACAGTCATTCTTCGAAGATATTCTACAATTATCATGTTCCATCAAACACACTCAGATATCAACAGTCGACCTATCAAGAAAATGCTGCAACATTACCGAAGTGCCATCAACTTAATCACATTGCCCTTTTTCTGAAACATATACCCTTGTCAAATCACTATGATTAGCAACACCGTTTCCTTATCATATTAGGATCATTCACCCAATCCTCTGAAGATCGATTCTTAAATCACCTGCAGCTGCCCATGCCACTTAAGAATTTAATGACTTTCCATTCCGAACTGAACCGAGCCTTACACATACAAATCCCAATCCTCCACAACATAACGCATAAACCATACCACATTAGGATAACATGAGAACTTTTATCTCCCTTCCGCGCCATAGACATCGACGCACTCAACTAGTCAAGAACTTTCATTGATCCCATTTAGAAGAAAAATCATTACACACTCCATGCTTCGCATACCTATAAGGAATATACTCATCTTCAAACCATGGTAAAACCCAAAAAGAACATCTCTGCCAACTCTATTTGTTCGAGCTAAACCGCCAGGACTGAATCCTTCTATCTAAACCGAGTTGAGCAAGCCGTCAAAACTCAAGAGCATTGCTGCAAATTTCGTGTAAAAGCCCATTACTTCGAACACATACAAGGAATTAATCATATCTTTACCATACTGATTAGGTCTATTATCAAGCTATTCCTTCTATCAAACTTCTCTTTTTATTCATTATCCACTTAATATTTCTCCCTTGCTGTAGCATCACAATGCCTCAATCCAGGCTTACTACAGGAGATTCGAACGTAAGACCACACTGTCTGAGACCCATAGGCCACCAATTACTCTCTCAATTCTTCCTAAAAATACCACGTTCCAGAATACTTTACTTGAAGAACTTCCTGGGAATCAGAATTCGTTACCATCACTTCCCAGATACTGATACATGGAATCCCATAATTAGCATAAAACACCACAAGTCTTGATCTCTTCCTAACGGAAACACAATCTCTAGCCACATACCCTACCTTAGACACCTGATGATTACATGCAAAATCTTGAATACAATAAAACTATTCTCGAGAGTCATTCACTCCTATTCCAACGGCAAGTTACCTGACTTAACGAACAGAACCACTCGTGCCTTATTAGAACTTTGATACCGCAGAACATGATCTCATACTAATACAAACAACCATCTTCCTTCTCTATACACTGAGCATTCTTTACCAACAACAACTCAAGACATCCTATTATTTTCACACATCTACGAAGCATCGTATAACCTTTATCAAAAAATTTCCTTCACACGTGCCATCCCCAGCTCAATTTCTGCAACAGAACTGATCCACCAACATACCTCGAAACGGAACCAACATAGCACATAACCGTGCCATCAGCTAATCAACAACAACCTCCCCAACTTGGCTCGAAGCCATCTATCAGGACACATTTAATAACCCATAATGCTTTTAATCTAAAGATGCCACAATATTATAGTGAGATTAAACTCAAATCATCTACTAGTTTATGAAAACACAGATCCACGGA